>JABMCL010000183.1:82500-85000 GCA_018857735.1 Alviniconcha marisindica
GAGTTATGTGTGTTTCCGGGGTGGTTGTGGTGGGGGGGGGGTTTTTGTGTGTGTGGGTTTTTGGGGGGAGGGGGTTGTTTTGGGGGGGGGGGGTGGGGGGGTGTGTGTGTGGGGTGGCTGTGTGTGTGTGTGTGTGTGTGTGTTGGGGGGGGGGGGGGGGTATATGTGTGTGGTTGTGGGAGGGGGGCGGTGTACGTGTGTTTTTCCGGTTGGGGGAAATTATGTGTGTTTGGGGGGTGGGGTGGAAATAGGGCGGATGAAGTGGCGATCAAATGCGTGTGTGTGTGGGGGGGTTTGGGGGGGGGGGGAGGGGGGGGGGGCGGGTCAGCAGAAAGGGTGAATCAGACGTGTACATTCACACGGTTTTTGTAAGGGGGGGAGGGGGGAGGCGGAAGGGGAAGGGGAAAGGGGGGGAAGTATCAGAAAGGGCACACACATATACACGAACCACAGTGACCCGTCAGCAGGGCATGACCTTGTGCACCCACCCGTACCCGTACCCGTACCCGTACCGGTGCCTCTGACTGCGTGCAGGAGATGGACTGGAAGAACGCCCTGATGATCATCGCGGGCATCACGCTGCACGGGGCGGTGTTCGGCATGCTGATGAGGCCCCTGGAGCCCGGCAAGAAGGCCCGTCGGCCCCGCGCCAAGAACCTGCTGGACCGCATCAAGGAACAGGCCAAGTCCAACAGGCACAGGTCAGTGGATGGGGGGGGGGAGGGGGTGTGTGGGTGGGGTGGGGGGGGGGTGGGGGGGAATTTTTCAAAGGCGGGTGGACGGGGTGGGGGGGGGGGAGGGGGGGTGGGGGGACAAGAACACCAAGTCCAACAGGCACAGGTCATGGAGGGGGGGTGGTGTGGTGGGGGGGGGTTTGGGGGGGGGTGGGGTTTTAAAATTTGGGCGGGCAAGTCCCGGACAGGCGTGGTGGGGGGGGGAGGGGTTATTTTGGGGGGGGTTTGATCGGGGGGAATAAAGGCAAGGTTTGGGGGGTGGGGTGTGTGGGGGGGGTTTAAAGCTAAGCGGGCCGGCCTACAGGGAGGTCAGTGGATGGGGGGGGGGGGGTTAAGCCCCGGGAAAGGCCAAAAACGTGGATGGGGGGGGGGGGTAAGGGGTGTGAAGGGGGGGTTTTAGATCAAGGAGCTGGCCAAGCCCCAGGCACGGGGGGGGGTAAGGTGTGTGTGGGAGGGGGGGGGTATCAAGGGAAAAGGCCAAGTCCAACAGGCACAGGTCAGGGTTGGGGGGGGGAGGGAAAAGGGGGTGTGTGTGTGGGAGGGGTGGGGATCAAGGAACAGGGTCCAACAGGCACAGTCTTGGGAGGAGGGGGCAGGGGTGTGTATGTGTGGGTGGGGGGGGGGGGGCACGGCCGCTTGGGGGGGGGGGTTGGGGGGAGGGGGAAAATTCAGGGGGGAAAACAAAGGCCCAAATCCAAAGGCACATGTCAGTGACTTGGGGAGGCAATGGGTGTGTGCGTGTGTGTGTGGGGGGGTTTCAGGGAACATTCCAAGTCCAACAGAAACAGGTCAGTCGCTTGGGGTTGGGGGGGGAATTATCAAGGAACAGGGGGCCAAAGCACAGGTCAAACTGGGTGGGGTGGGGGGGGGGAAGAGGGTGGTGGGGAACTGAAAGGAAAAGCCGTTCAACAGACACAGGTCAGGGTTTAAAGGGGGGGGGGTAAGGGGGTGGTTGGGGGGGGGGGGGAGGGGAAATTCAAGGCTTTTTGTCCCCGCCTCGTGGGGGAAATTGGGGTGAAAAGGGGGTGGGGGGAATTGTATTAAGGAACAGGTCAAATCCCAAAGGCACCGGTCAGTGGGGGTGAAGTGGTGTGAAGGTTGGGGTAAGCTGCGTGTGTGGGGTGGTGGGGGGGGTTGCGTAAGGAACAGGCCAAGTCCAACAGACACACGTCCGTCAGTGGCTTGGGGTTGGATGCGGGGTGGGGGAGGCGGGGAGGGAGGGAGGGAGTAGGAACGGCGACAAGCAACACACCAAGTCCAACAGGCACAGGTCATTAGGGAAGGAAGGGGGTGGTAACGATGAGATGGAGGTGGAGTGGATGGTGCAGAGGGAGGTTGAGGGGTGGGGCGTGGGGGTGGTTTTTTTCTTTTCTTTTTAGCAGTCGATAGGTAGTACTATGATGGAAACCTGGTTTACCCTGTTTTACCTCTGTCTTTTAACCACCTGATTTTAGCCTGTTTTCAACGTGATGACATGTACCCTGTTGCTTTACCCTGTATGCTCTCTTGCAGGACGACCTCACAGACGAGCTCCTACGCCAACACGGTGCGGGACACGAAGGCTCTGTTCTTACCTCTTGAGTACCCTGTTAGTACCTGTTTTAACCTGTTTTATCCTGATTTTAACCTCATGGCTTATCCTGTATGCTGACTTGCAGGACGACCTCAGAGACGAGCCCCTACACCTACACGGTGCGGGACACGAACGCTCTGTTCTTACCTCTGGTATACCTGTTAGTACCTGTTTTAACCTCCTGTTTTACCTG
>JABMCL010000183.1:90000-95000 GCA_018857735.1 Alviniconcha marisindica
TGTGTGCTGGTGGACAGGGATCGCCAACACGATAGGCCGGGTCTTCACTGGCTGGTTGGCAGACCTGCGGAAGATCGACAGCCTGGTCATAACCTACGTGTCCATCTTTGTCTGCGGGGTATCCACCGCCACCTTCCCCTTCTGCAACTCCTACGGCCTTCTCTGTGCCGCCGCCTGCGTCTTCGGACTGAGCGTCGGTGAGTGAGATGATGATTGATGGATGAGGATGATTGATGAGGATTGAGGATGATTGATGGTTCGGTTGTGTTGCTTAATGTCCTCGGATGTCGGCTGACATATTAGGGACAAGCTGAGACCAATGCCGAAGCATGGTTCAATGTAGTTTTACATCCACGGAAACCAGAAGGCTCGTTAGGACGGACAGCCCAGGACGGCCACCTCGACTCCCACACAGCTCCTGAACTATGATGGTGCACAATAATAATAATAATAATCATACGTAACTCTTATATAGCGCCTAATCCAGCTAGACTGGCTCAAAGCGCTTCACAATTCAAAACAAGAATGGACATCAGAATCAATACGTGAAACATTCATACACCAGACGATCCAACGTCAACAGCAACGCGCAGGCAAACGTGCACACATCCCGGAACGGTCAGTGCAACCCAGACATGCAATGCAGCAATACATGGACCATGGACACATCTCATGATTGCAAATCAAATGCAAAGAGCATCAAAACCTGTCCTCCATCCTGATTGGTCGAATTGTTTTTGTCTTTTAGCGGCCTTGATTTCACTGTCCTCCATCCTGATTGGTCGAATTGTTTTTGTGTTTCAGCGGCCTTCATTTCACTGTCCTCCATCCTGATTGGTCGAATTGTTTCTGTGTTTCAGCGGCCTTCATTTCACTGTCCTCCATCCTGATTGGTCGAATTGTTTTTGTGTTTCAGCGGCCTTCATTTCACTGTCCTCCATCCTGATTGGTCGAATTGTTTTTGTGTTTCAGCGGCCTTCATTTCACTGTCCTCCATCCTGATTGGTCGAATTGTTTTTGTGTTTCAGCGGCCTTCATTTCACTGTCCTCCATCCTGATTGGTCGAATTGTTTCTGTGTTTCAGCGGCCTTCATTTCACTGTCCTCCAACCTGATTGGTCGAATTGTTTCTGAGTTTCATCGGCCTTCATTTCACTGTCCTCCATCCTGATTGGTCGAATTGTTTCTGTGTTTCAGCGGCCTTCATTTCACTATCCTCCATCCTCATCTGCGACCTGCTGGGTCTTCAGAAACTCACCAACGGCTTCGGCCTCATGACCATGTTCAGAGGCATGGCCGCTATGGCCGGTCCTCCGGTGGCCGGTACGTTTGCTGTGGGTGTGGTGTGTGTGGGTGTAGGTGTGTGGTGTGTGGGTGTCGGGATGTGTGTATGTGTGTGTGTGGGTGTCAGAGAGAGAGAGAGAGAGAGAGAGAGAGAGAGAGAGAGAGAGAGAGAGAGAGGCGTGCGTGCGTGCGTGTGTGTGTATGAACGTATGTGTGAACGTATGTGTGCTGTTGTTTTTGTGAGCATAGTGTGTGTTGTGGGTCGTATGTCTAAACTGGAAAGAAGAAGAAGAAGAAGAAGTTAGGAAGGGGTGGGAGGTGTGGGCGCGAGGATTAAAACGAAAAATGAACGGCTCCTTGACTGAGACGGCTGGTACGTGTGAGCGGATTTAAGGCGATCTGTCTCGTAGCGCTTGCCAACATCAATATCAGCGTAATTATCTTGAAACTTTAAAGGACAAGTCCAAGGTTAGGGGTGATTTTTGACACGATTTCCGTTAAAGCTCGCTGAGAACGATGATGTAGGTGAAACTGTGATCTGAGGGTTATAAATGCACGAAAAAAGGCATTTTCTGTCGTACCGAAAGCGTCGCCATGACGCCCAAATCACGTGACCATATGCCTACTACGTCACTCTGGGGAGTCGCTGCAAAATGGCCAACTCGAGCTCCGAAGACGAAACTGATACTTTGCCCGAGAGACCCACAAGGATACAGCCGTATCAGTTTGAGCCTGTCAGGCAGGATTTTGAAAGAGTACCGGAACATCGTGTTAGCTTCGAAGCAAACCCCATGCGGTATTCCGTGGGGTTTGCGAAATCGCACTCACTGAATTGCTCGCTACACAAATGGGCGTGATGCGGCGCAGCAAGAAAGTCAACTCGTTTGAACTGCATAAATTTAATCCACTTTCGCCTCACTGCGGGTCGATTGCGCGGGAACTCGTGCATTGTTATACCTGGGGTCGTCTGCGAATTGTTACAGTTCGCGGCAACACAGTAGGCCGGCATAGTTAACTTTTTTGTCGACCACACGCATACACAGTTTACTGAAGAATTTAAGATGGCAACGGCACTGACTCCCCAGACTGACGTCACTTCGGGAAAGTCACGTGACTGATGGAGAACCCGAGACTGTAGTCTCGGCCAACCTACAGAAAATAAAATCGATTAAAAACCTAATTAAACATTTTTTAAATTTATTATTTCATTAAATCTAAAACTAGTGTCTCATTTGTCAATTATTTCGATGGTCATTTTGCATACTTAAAAACGTTGGACTTTTACTTTAACCTTTTCTTTCAGGTTTTGTCTACGACTTCACCAAGTCCTACGACTCCTCTTTCTACATGGGAGGGGGTTTGCTGGTGGCCGGGGCCCTGTGTCACATGGCTCTCAGGCTGCCCTGCGTGCAGAAAGCGGAACCGGAAGTCTTTGTGGAGACCATCACGGTGGATGAACTTCCGGTGGAAACTTACTCGAGCGGTGTCAAACCGGAACTGATCACCATGGAGGAGGTGTTGACGTGCGTGTGATGGGATCTGCATTATAGTGAGGTGTACGTGTCGCTGCTGCTGCTGCTCCTGCTACTACGGGCGGTGTGTGTGGTATTTGGAATTACGGCTGTGAAAGACCGATGTGGAGATGCATTTGTTTGTTTGTTTGTTTTCAGTACGGTTTTAAGTCACCGGAGATGCATTTGTTTGTTTTCAGTACGGTTTTAAGTCACCGGAGATATGCTGTGGACGGTCTGTGTGGTATTTGGAATTACGGCTGTGAATGGCCGATGTGGAAATGCATTTGTTTGTTTTCAGTACGGTTTTAAGTCACCACAGATATGTTTGTTTGTTTTCAAGACGGTTTTAAGTCACCGGTGCGGACAATCACTGGTCATGAATACCTTATACTGTTCTGCAATACAATATTGTGCAATTGTATGCTGACTACTATTTGAAACAGTATGACGCTTTCAGCATGCATGCGTTGAACTGTATGCGAGATTTATTACAGTGAAATTATGTTGAACGTCATTTGCAATACGGCTGGGACGGTCGATATTGAAGGGTACATGAAAGGTGCACGTGAAGCTGAAGCCGCCTGTGACGTGTGTTGCTTGGCCATCCTCCACAGTACAAGTTTTACTGTACCTGTACTCGAAAGTATTTGTGTCTTTCATGGAAATGCATAATGATGCTATTTTGTGGAGTTTTTGTCCTTGTTGAATGTATAATGTGTGATGTGTAATGATTTTCTGCGAAGAGAGGATCTGATGGCCAAGACAAAAGGAAAGTATACCGGTACTGGGCTGATTCAGAAAGGAATGTATTTCCATTATTTTGACCCATTACTTTCTGCCTGGAGTACTAATGGGGCCATTCACACGACCGAATATTTCTGAATACTGCGTTCAGCATATCCTAGCGTTGTAGGTTTTTTGTTTTTGTTGTTGTTGTTGTTGTTTTAACAAGGGGATAATAGGGAATTTTGTTTTTATTTGATGTTTGTATATATATATATATATATATGTACGTTCAAAATGTTCTAACTCTGTATGCTTTTTTAACAAGGCAATAATAGGGAATGTTTTTATTTGACATTTGTATATATATATATTATGTGTGTTCAGCATGTCGCAGCTTTATATGTTTGTTTGTTTTTTAACAAGGGAATAATAGGATTTTTTTGTTTGATGTTTGTATATTCAACATGTCCTAGCTGTACCTTTTTTTAACAAGGGAATATCGATGGGATGAATTTCGATTTTTTTAAAATTGGATGCTGTTTTATATTGTGTATTGGCCACTTTGGTAGATTTTACTTGAAGAAGGGGTATACATGAGATGAGTCTTGATTTGTAGATTTAAGCCTGTCAGAAATGGATCGTCCTGAATTGACCCTGTGCGGTTGACAGACGTTGTTTAAAATCCAGTTACCGACTAGCAGCTGCCCGTAAACACTTGGTCGTTCCAGGACGGATGCCAGCCGCACTCGGCTCGGCTCGGCTGTGGAATAGGGAGGGGCTGAGCCAAACTCCAAGCATCGCTTTCCGGCACCTTCCTCCAAAGGAAGGATGTCGTAAACCAGTGCTTGGAGTTTGGGGCTGTGCGTGGCTCACGTTCCATGGCACGTCATCTGCTGTCTGGAGCACAGAGCTGTGTGGTCTGGAAGCGTAGCACACGGATGACGCGTTGGGAGTGATAATGACGTCAGACACCTGATTGAAGTCTAGTTCAGGTCGCAGAGATGTAAACACAGCACAGCGCCTACCTAGCACGAGCCGAGCCGAGCCGAGCCGAGTCGAACCGAACCGAGTCGAGCCGAGCTCGTCCGAGCCCAGCCGAGTCGAGCCCAGCCCAGCCGAAGTAAACATGGTGCTTAACGTCCACAGAAACCATAAGGCTTATTAGGGACGGGGAGAATGGGGGGAAGAGCGTATGGAGGTGGGGGAAGAGGGAGAGTATATACCTATCGCTACACTGTCACTACCAGAATGACCTGCATTAAGATGGGCAGCGATGAGAGCCATTTTAATGTTTCATTAATTGTGAGGGACAAAGTCACAAGACAGTGGCCACAAACCACAACTTTTGAAGAGAAAGGAGAGCCGAAGCGGTATCGAACCGAGGTCCTTCCGCTTACCAGCCTAACGCCTTACCGCTAGGCCACACCGGCTCACTAAACCCCCAGCCGAGTCGAACGCGGGCTGATATAGCCCAGGT
>JABMCL010000183.1:105000-112500 GCA_018857735.1 Alviniconcha marisindica
CTCAGCTCATGGCACTGATAGGTCCGAATCGAGTCTTTGGTTTTTAAAGAACGCAGATAGCTAGATGAATAGATAATTGGTTTTATCGCACGCTTAATCAGCCGTGACGGTTCTACCAGGAAGATAATAGAATGTAAAGCGGAACGAACACCATTTAATTTAGGGATGGTCACGCTCTCAGTCGAGAAATTTCTAAACTAAAAAAACAGTATAGCGTCTGCGTGTTATCCTTTTTTTTCCTTCTCCATTAAAAAAACAAAGTCCTGCCGTTTTTCACACTCACACACACACACACACACACACACACACACACACACACACACACATCAGCAGCACTTGGTAGGCCCAGTTCAAGGTCTGAATGAACCTAAACTACAATTCTCGGAAAATAAAGTCAGTTTTCGAGTTCACTCTGTCTCTGTCTTTCTGTCTGTCTGTCTGTCTCCCTGTCTGTCTGTCTGTCTGTCTCTCTCTCTCTCTCTCTCTCTCTCTCTCTCTCTCACACACACACACACACACACACTAAAAATCGGCCCCGCGTGCACCGAGTCAGCTGATTGCTGACCTAGTTTCATAATTACGTGAGCTGCTTTCATTGGGCCAGGGCTGCCACTCCCGTGTTTGCACAGAGGGGCACAGCCACAAGGGCAAGGTCGATTTACGTCAGAGTGGGGTGAGAGTACGGGTAGCCTACATCGCACAATACAAACCTGCATAAGTGCATGTGCGCACATGTTTACTCACACCCACCACGGTAGGTTGGGCCATGATTGCCTCACACACGAACTCCTTCGCGCGCTTGCGCGCATACAACACGCACACAAGCGCGCGGCCGCGCGCGCGCGCCCGCACACTCACACACACACACACACACACACACACACACACACACACACACACACACACACACACACACACACACACAACACACACAACACTCATCCACACACACACACACACACACACACACACACACACACACACACACACACCACCCACTCCCACACACACACACACACACACACACACACACACACACACACACACACACACACCAGTCACACACACACACACACACACACACACAACCACACACACACACACACACACACACACACACACACACACACACACACACACACACACACACACACACACACACACTGCATGGGCAGTACAGTGATTTAATCTGACGACTTATCTTTAAGTTGCTTGAGAAGTGTTAGTATAAAGGAATGTTTTTAGAAGACTAGATCTTTTTAAATCCAAAAGTTCTATTCGCGAAATCAATTGAAAGCCATTTGACATTGGGAAGGAGTTGCCGAGAACTAAATTATTTAAAACTGTGACAGTTAACCAGAACGACTGCGAGAGATCGGCCTAACTTGGAGGGGTATTTTTACTCGTCTGCGTGTGCGTTTGATGGTGTGTTTTTTTGGTGTGTGTGTGTGTGTGTGTGTGTGTGTGTGTGTGTGTGTGTGTGTGTGTGTGTGTGTGTGTGTCTGTGTGTCTGTGTGTGCGTGCGTGGGTGCGTGCATGCGTGTGTGTGTGTTATGTCAGTCTGTATACTGTATACATCAGTGTGCGTGTGTGTGTGTGTGTGGGGGGGGGGGGGGGGGGGACGGGGAGGGGGGTACCTCTTTATGTGTAGCGTGTGTGTATATGCATGTGTGCATGAGGGCGCACGTGTGTGTGTGTGTGTGTGTGTGTGTGTGTGTGTGTGTGTGTGTGTGTGTGTTGCATACTTAGCTACAAAATGCATATAGGCCTACATTCTATCAACTTCCCTATCTCTCTCCCCCCCCCCCCCCCCCCTCCGCCCCTCTTCCACCTCCCCCCTCCCTTCACATAGAGAGAGAGAGAGAGAGAGAGAGAGAGAGAGAGAGAGAGAGAGGAGACACAGAGAAGGGGGGTGGGGGGGGGGGGGGGGGGGGGGGGGGGATACAGTCTCCCACTGTAGGCCTGCGAACCCCATCATCACTAAAGATGCAAGGTTGCACGCCTCGCTTGCACAGCTCATAGCGAAAAAGCTGTGAGGCGTGGTGCACGTGCCAAAGGCAACCAATCCTTCGTTCCGTTTTCACTGCCTGCCTGTCATAGCAGACGATGCACTCCGTACTCTGAAACAGTGTGTAAGTATTACGACTGACTTCGTCGGCCCGTCAGTTTGGCCTTCCACTAGTCCACTTGGAAAGGAATTTTTATTTTTTTATTTATTTTATTTACGCAGTCTTCGACAGCATAAACGTAATAAATATCATCCACATCAAAAGTTAAATGAAGAACGCTGTTTATTATGACAAAACACTACACGATAATTTTCGGAATAAGCTCCTTTTTTTTTCTTCTTTTTTTTTAGGCTACAAAACAACACTTAAACAATCACAGTTAAACGGTGAAAAATTAAATGTAGGACTACATTACATTTTTTACCTTCTCAGTTTTGCTGGACATATGTCAGCGTACAGTTGAGTAATAAATATCAACCAGTAAAATTCACAAATTTCCTGACACACTGCGCGAAATAAATGAATTTTATGCGACCCATCAAAGTGGGATAAGCAGAGCTAAGCGGCACTCTATAGCAGACGACAGATTGTAAGACTGCCGCATGGCAGTAGGCTGCTAGACTAATTTCGCCTAGAGGGATAGAGGCTGTACTGAAACAGCCTGCGCATGGGAACCTCATAGTTCAGGAGCTGTGTGAGAGTGGAGGTGGCCGTCCTGGGCTCCCCTGTCATAGTTCAGGAGCTGTGTGAGAGTGGAGGTGGCCGTCCTGGGTTCCCCTGTCATAGTTCAGGAGCTGTGTGACAGTCAGTGGAGGTGGCCGTCCTGGGCTCCCCTGTCATAGTCCAGGAGCTGTGTGACAGTGGAGGTGGCCGTCCTGGGCTCCCTGTCGTAGTTCAGGAGCTGTGTGAGAGTGGAGGTGGCCGTCCTGGGCTCCCCTGTCATAGTTCAGGAGCTGTGTGAGAGTGGAGGTGGCCGTCCTGTGGCTCCCCTGTCATAGTTCAGGAGCTGTGTGAGAGTGGAGGTGGCCGTCCTGGGCTCCCCTGTCATAGTTCAGGAGCTGTGTGACAGTGGAGGTGGCCGTCCTGGGCTCCCCTGTCATAGTTCAGGAGCTGTGTGACAGTGGAGGTGGCGCGTCCTGAGCTCCCCTGTCATAGTTCAGGAGCTGTGTGAGAATCGAGGTGGCCGTCCTGGGCTCCCCTGTCATAGTACAGGAGCTGTGTGAGAATGGAGGTGGCCGTCCTGGGCTCCCATGTCATAGTTCAGGAGCTGTGTGACAGTGGAGGTGGCCGTCCTGGGCTCCCATGTCATAGTTCAGGAGCTGTGTGACAGTGGAGGTGGCCGTCCTGGGCTCCCATGTCATAGTTCAGGAGCTGTGTGACAGTGAAGGTGGCCGTCCTGGGCTCCCCTGTCATAGTTCAGGAGCTGTGTGACAGTGGAGGTGGCCGTCCTGGGCTCCCCTGTCATAGTTCAGGAGCTGTGTGACAGTGGAGGTGGCCGTCCTGGGCTCCCCTGTCATAGTTCAGGAGCTGTGTGACAGTCGGAGGTGGCCGTCTGGGCTCCCCTGTCATAGTTCAGGAGCTGTGTGAGAGTGGAGGTGGCCGTCTGGGCTCCCTTCATAGTTCAGGAGCTGTGTGACAGTGGAGGTGGCCGTCCTGGGCTCCCCTGTCGTAGTTCAGGAGCTGTGTGACAGTGGAGGTGGCCGTCCTGGGCTCCCCTGTCGTAGTTCAGGAGCTGTGTGAAGTGGAGGTGGCCGTCCTGGGCTCCCCTGTCGTAGTTCAGGAGCTGTGTGAGAGTGGAGGTGGCCGTCCTGGGCTCCCCTGTCGTAGTTCAGGAGCTGTGTGAGAGTGGAGGTGGCCGTCCTGGGCTCCCCTGTCGTAGTTCAGGAGCTGTGTGAGAGTGGAGGTGGCCGTTCTGGGCTCCCCTTTCATAGTTCAGGAGCTGTGTGAGAGTCGAGGTGGCCGTCCTGGGCTGTCCGTCCTAACGAGCCTTCTGGTTTCCGTGGACGTAAAGCTATATTGAACCGTGCTTCGGCATTGGTCTCAGCTTGTCCCTAATATGTCAACCGACATCTGAGGACATTAAGCAACACTATACCTACCTACCTAAGGTGAAGCGCTGTCCTTGGCGCGCTTTGCAAGGGAATAAAGGATCGGTTCGGTTCGGTTGTGATGCTTAATGTCCTCGGATGTCGGTTGACATATTAGGGACAAGCTGAGACCAATGCCGAAGCATGGTTCAATATTGCTTTACGTCCACGGAAACCAGAAGGCTCGTTAGGACGGACAGCCCAGGACGGCCACCTCGACTCTCACACAGCTCCTGAACTATGATGAATAAAGGACCATTGACCATGGACCTATATATACAGGTCCATGGCGCTTATATATATATATAATATATATATATATATATATATATATATATATATATATATATATATATATATATATATATGGAGAGAGAGAGAGAGAGAGAGAGAGAGAGAGAGAGAGAGAGAGAGAGAGAACACACCAGAACCGGCCTGAACCTCTGCCGTTCACAGCCACCAACTAATTTTTAGGGGCCATCAGTTCCCACGCCGGAGGAGAGTCTGGCATTGGCACAGGGAGTGGTAATGGGCATTTGGGAGTATAGTTACATCTTTACCACTAAAATGAGATGTAGTGATGGGTCCAGTGTTGGTATGTTGATTATGATGTTGGTATTTTGTTGACCTGAAAATGCTACATGCTTAAAGTTTTGGTCACAGATATTCGGCTCGTTGCCTATTGTTCAGGCAAACTTTCTGTAATGATACATGAATATTGATGTACATGTCATTACTAATTAAATAGCATATGTGGCAGTGGATACAAACATGCGGATGTCAACATGAACCTGGGTGGTCCCGCCAAGGTCAAGTGCAAAAAATGTAAGAGCAGGGAATTGTACGCAATAAAGCGGGGCCACCAATTAGTAAGCTGTTTGAATTCTGGCACCTTATGAATAAAGTTGCCCCTTTTCACTCACAATTGTGTGTTGGGTTTAATATGTGGCATAAAAGGTTTCATGTGAATGAAAGAACATCTCTCTCTCTCTCTCTCTGGCTCCCGTCTATCTATGTCTGTCTCTGTCTGTCTGTCTGTCTGTCTCTGTCTCTGTCTCTGTCTGTCTGTCTGTCTCTGTCTCTCTCTCTCTTAAGTACTTCATTGTCCCTTGCGGGTAATTCATGTTGGGCGTTGGCAGGTATTTGAAGGAAGTAATTAAATACACTTTCTTCACTCCTCAGACTGTGCGAACACCGTTTAATTAAATGGGGTCGTATCTGGTTACAACCTTTGCTAACTGACTTGTGCCTGGTCATTAAAATTAATCTCGGATGACCCTGACCTCATTCTGGTTTTCATCGTTTGTAAACGTCACCTATCATAATAATTTTGTAATTTTGGGTTTGCTAATATTAGCACTAGATCAATGCTTTGGCGTATGTAGACTGAGAGACGCGGGGTGTATGTCTAAAAGCGTGTACTTGTGTGTGTTTCATGACTTTGAAACGCACACACGTAATTTCATGACTTTGAAACGCGCACACGTAATAAACTGCACATATGTGAATAATTTGAATTATTCAGATATGTGCAGTTCAATTCCTCGTTGCGTGTTAATGTACAAGATCTAACGACAGCTGTAATTTCCCGCTGGGATGACTAAAGTAGATTGTTATTGTTATTAGTGTTAACCCCTTCACTGCCGCAGCCTGTAAAATTTTCGGGCTGAAAAGTGCACACATACACTCCTGCAAACAGTACATTTAATGGTCTTATAACAAATCTACTTTCAATACTGTGCATTTTGATGGAAGTCCTTTCACGTGGTCTTGCGAATGGGGGAAAAGCCGTAATGATTTAAAGTTTGACACTTTTATTGGTCATTTTCCGAGTGACGGCGCGGTAAATATGGCGGTGAAAGGGTTAATTACTAAGCGAGATGAGCACAAGATACAGAAGAATACCAGTCGCGAACACAATGAACCACTTTTCAGATAACTTAATTTATGATCCAGTTCTGCCGGTGGTATCGCCCTGATATAACCGTACTGGTTGACTGGGCGTGATAAACACCAAGTTGCTTACTTACTCTGCTGGTGCTATCGCCCTGATATAACCGTACTGGTTGACTGGGCGTGATAAACACCAAGTTGCTTACCTATTCCGCTGGTGTTACCGATTCCCACCGATGCTTCCCGTGGCGGGGTGTTTGTCGCTGCGTGGCGACAAGTCTAGGTACGTGTTGCTTCCTAGGCCCTTTCTAAACTCCAAGCACTGGTTTAGGACATCCTTCCTTCAACCACTGCCGTATTTAGTTACGCCATAGGGTCCACAAAACTGTCAGTTAACGAGCAGTTTTTTCTTGGTGCTGAAACAGTAGTAAGTTTGATACAAACAGCTGAAGCAGTAAGTAAGTAAACATGGTGCTTAACGTCCACAGAAACCGTACGGCTTATTAGGGACGGTTCAACTGAAGCAAAACAAGGCGTGTCATTTATAGTCGCCAACAAAGTTGACACCAGCACAAATAAAACCACAATCGTTTGAATCGAGACGGAACTCTTTGTTTTTTTTACCCGGGATGGATGCGTCTCATGTTTACGTGCGTGCTTTGGCGCTAGGTTGCTTCTGCAGTCATATTAGTACCCGAACCTTTCGGAGGGCGCTGCCGACCACGTCGGTGGACAGCTGCGCGGAGATAAAGAGTGCCCCTTCAATGGCGAAACTAAATCTGGCAGAGTTTGGACGGAGGAAGGTGCCGGAAAGCGATGCTCGGAGCGTGGGCTCCTTTTGCTGAGCGTGTGACACAGAGGAGGGAGAAAGCAGGGCACGGTCATTATGAGACTTGCAGTTCGGTTCGGCGGCACCAACCATATCGCTGAGCAATAGCTGTGCTGATCCAGTGGTTATATACATGCCTGCTTGTTTGTTTTGGGACAGAAAATAATACTGACACTGCCGACTACGTCGTCGTGAGGGTTTTATGTGTGTGTGTGTGTGTGTGTGTGTGTGTGTGTGTGTGTGTGTGTGTGTGTGTGTGTGTGTACGTCAGTGTGTGTGTGTGCGTGTACGTCAGTGTGTGTGTTGTGTGTGTGTGTGTGTGTGTGTGTGTGTGTGTGTGTGTGTGGTGTGTGTGTGTGTGTGGTGACTGTGTGTGTGGATGTTGTGTTGTGTGTGTGTGTGTGTGTGTGTGTGTGTGAGTGTGGTGTAGTAGAGAGAGAGAGAGAGAGAAGAGAGAGAGAGAGGAGAGAGAGGAGAGAGAGAGAGCGCGCGCGCGCGCGCACGTGTGTGTGTGTGTGTGTGTGTGTGTGTGTGTGTGTGTGTGTGTGTGTGTGAGTGCGTTCGTGCGTGTGTGTGTGTGAACTCAAACCCCGCACAGCAGTGACGAAGTGACAGTAGGCCGCCGTGACAACCTCAGTCAGTGCGTACAGTGCGCGACATCTCACGTGCGCGCGGGTCGTAA
>JABMCL010000183.1:122500-130000 GCA_018857735.1 Alviniconcha marisindica
GTTCGGGTACTAATATGACTGTAGAAGCAACCTAGCGCCAAAGCACGCACGTAAACATGAGACGCATCCACCCCGGGTAAAAAGAAAAAGGGTCCGTCTCGATTCAAACGATTTTGGTTTTATTTGAGCTGGCGTAAGCAACATGGTCAGTCAAGTTATAAAGCAAACGGCTGATATAATCTGAGTTGTTTGTAACAAACTTACTACTGTTTGAGCACCAACAAAAAAACTGCTCGTTAGCTGACAGTTTTCTGGGACCTATGGCGTAACTAAATACGGCAGTGGTTGAAGGAAGGATGTCGTAAACCAGTGCGTGGAGTTTGCGCTGGAAGTTGACCCTGGGAGAAAAATTCCTTCCGCGTCACCGGGGACTCGAACCCGCGTCACTAAAACGCCGGGCTTTTCGTGAGTCAGACGCGGCCCGACCAACTGAGCTATCCCCGCCTCTCCCAGTGTATCTGTGTAATACTCTGTGCGTACCAAATACCCCTGCGCCAGTTCACACTTCCAGTCGCAGCTACACACGTCAGTCTGGTCGTTTGGTGCAAGCTGGGCTATGTTAGATTAGTGTTTCCATAATCCGCCGAACTCCGTCATGGTTACGGGATTTTAACGTAGGCTACCTTATGTGATCTTTTTGCACGTGCATGCTCAGTAAGTAAGTAAAGTGAGTAAACATGGTGCTTAACGTCCACAGAAACCATAAGGCTGTGCATGCTCACAGGAGATCTCGGTTTTTAGTCTCATTCGAAGGACTTTGAACCGTAAGTCGGTTGGGCAGGGGGGTCAGTGTCGTACGAAGTGTCAAGAGTGCACATGATCCGTGAAACTGACGAAACACTTTAAAGAGAGTTGAAACTCAGTGACTAGAGAACTGAAGAGGAATCGAACCGAGATATGTCTGCTTCACCACCACCCTACAGCTCTTGTCCGCTGGGCCCAGCCAGCTCGCCTTCCAAAATGTTCAAACCCTAGACCGCTAATCTCTGTATAACAATGTTAGTCAGTTCAGAGTCCTTTAAAAAAATAAAATTGTTTTTTAACAATTCCCGATAACTACGTATGAATTACAGCGTTGGAGCTTTTTCACCGCGGTGATTCTCTCCCTTACCCTGCCAGCACTTGCGGCAATGCCCAGCGACTTGGCTAACCTGAGCAGTGCACCATTTCTCTTTTTCTTCTTCTTCTTCTTCTTCAAATGGTGTTTTACGGCCACACAGACCATAAGGACTATTAGGGACAGGGGGAGCCCGGGACGGCCACCTCGACTTTCACACAGCTCCTGAGCTCCCGAGTTTTGCGTCCGCAGGGACCATAAGGACTATTAGGGACTCCCCGTCCAAAGAACCCAGGACGGCCACCTCGACTTTCACACAGTTCCTGAGCTCGGAGTTTTCCCTGAGTTCAAGTTCAATGTTGCTCTACGTCCACTGAGACCATAATTATTAAAGATTAATAGGGACGGGGAGCCCTTTTTTTTTTTTTTTTTTCCCGAATGGTGTTTCACGGCCACACAGACCATAAGGACTATTAGGGACAGGGGGAGCCCGGGACGGCCACCTCGACTTTCACACAGCTCCTGAACTCTGCACTTGCACTGTGGACGTACTTGTATCATCAGTGTAAATGTCAAACTCCAAGCACTGGTTTACATGATATCCTTCCTCCAACCACTGACATCCTTCCTCCAACCACTGACGTCCTTCCTCCAACCACCGACATCCTTCCTCCAACCACCGACATCCTTCCTCCAACCACTGACATTCTTACTCCAACCACCGACATCCTTCCTCCAACCACCGACATCCTTCCTCCAACCACCGACATCCTTCCTCCAACCACTGACATCCTTCCTCCAACCACGACACCCAACCACCGACATCCTTCCTCCAACCGCCGACATCCTTCCTCCAACCGCTGACATCCTTCCTCCAACCACCGACATCCTTCCTCCAACCACTGACATCCTTCCTCCAACCACTGACACCCAACCACCGACATCCTTCCTCCAACCGCTGACATCCTTCCTCCAACCGCCAACATCCTTCCTCCAACCACTGACATCCTTCCTCCAACCACTGACATCCTTCCTCCAACCGCTGCCATATTCGTCACGCCATAGCTCTCCGAAAATTGTCACACAGTTTTTCGTTGGTGCTCAAATGGCAGTAAGCTGGCAACGGACAACTCAGATCATACTGAGCGTTTCTTTTATAATCGTCCATATTCCTTTCGCCGTCACAAATCAAACCAAAATCGTTTCAATCGCGACGGCCTTTTTTTTTTTTTTTACCCGGAGCGGACGCGCCTCATGTTTACATGCGTGCTTTGACGCTGTATTGCTTTCACCGTGTTATTAGTACCAAAACTTTCCGAGGGCGCTAACGGCATCACGGACAGGAGAGGAGCGCGGAGATAAAGAGTGCTCCTTCAGTGACGTAACCTGTTGTGGCAGAATTGGGAGCAAGGTGCCGGAAAGCGATGCTCGGAATGCGTAAATGTAAGCCCATGATTGCGCTACCGGCCAACTTCAATGTGCCCAGCGCCACCTGTATTTATAATCTTTGGTTCTAGTGTAGGGGGGATAATTTGTTGATGATCTGAGCTTTCTTAATTAAATCCCCAAAATTTCCCTAGCGCCACCTTGCTAGCGTGGGAGAGATAATTCAGTTGCAGCTGACCTGACCATTGCTAATGGGCGACTTAGCTGCGGATCGCCCCGCTTGGTGGCGCTGGGCATATTTGGGGCTTTGACAAAGCTGAAGCCAGCTGCAAATGATCTCCCCTACACTAGCCAGGTGGCATGGGCCTACTTGGGCCAGCAAAGTCGCTCATTACTGCCCCAAATCATATGTGCCCCGTTGTGAGCCGGTTTGGCCGAGCGGTAAGGTAAGCAGAAGGGCCTCGGTTCGATTCCGCTTCGGCTCTCCTTTCTCTTCAAAAAGGTTGTGGTTTCTGACTTTGTCCCTCACAATTAATGAAACATTAAAATGGTTCTCATCGTTGCCCATCTTAATGCAGGAGTCATTCTGATGGTGACAGTGTAGCGATAGGTATGTAATCCACTTCTCTTCCCCCCCCCCCCCCCCCGCCCCATAAACTACCTCCATACCCCCTCCCTCATCCTTTTCTCCCCGTCCCTAATAAGCCTTGGGGTTTCTTTGGACGTTAAGCACCAGGCTTACTTACAATGTGACCCGCACCACCAAAGGAGGCAATCCGCGGGTAAGTTGTCCACTAAGTGGACCTTAACTTCTGGCAGAGTTGATGTTCCTTGTATTGACTCGCTTGCCAGGTGGTAGGTACCGCACGCGACTCAGGTCTTTGTTGTTGGGCTTGTATGACGCGCTTCGAGTTAGCTCTCGAATCAGCTCATCCCTTGTTTGCTCAGTCGCTAGGAGACAGTTCACGGCAGGTCAAGTGCAGGGAATCGGAATGCCAGATTAGGGGCAGTATTGACGCGGGGTCATTCAGTCTTAATGAGCGAGATGAAAGAAACGTAAATCACTCACGTGTTAGTGTATATTATAGTCACAGTGCAGATTCGTTTTTCCAATTCCAACGATAAACAACGAAACACTCTTTCTTTTTCCACATTCTTCACACATGCGCGCCTACACACACAGACACACGCACGCAGGCAGGCAGGCAGGCAGGCACGCACACACACAAACACGCACGCATACAAAGGCACACACGCACGCACGCACGCACTCACACACACACACACACACTCACACACACGCACTCACTCACACATACACACCAACACACACACACACACACACACACACACACTCACGCACCACACACACACACACACACACACACACACACACACACACACACACACACACACACGACACACACACACACACACACACACACACACACACACACACACACACACACACACACACACACACACCCTATAGGCTAGTAGCTGTCACATGCACACTGGTTTGAAGAATTGAAAAGAATTGAAAAGTCCAGCACGATCAGTGTGCTTTCCACGACAAAGACTGACATCAGTCAGTGTGTCAGAACTCCAGCTGAAGGAAAGGCTTTGGTGCAAGTAGCTAGATGTAGATGGCTCGCCAGCTGGGATCAACCGGATTATTCACGAAGCGGCGTAATCAAAGGTCACACACGTGGACACGTTACCTCGTTATGTCTTTGTGGACGGTGGCTTGGCAAGCACCGACGCACACTCCGAGCATCGCTTTCCGGCACCTTCCTCCAAACACTGCCAGATTAGTTACACCACTGAAGGGGCACTCTTTATCTCCGAGCAGCTGTCCCCTGACGCGGACCCGTCCCTAATAAGCCCTGTGGTTTCTGTGGACGTTAAGCACCATGTTTACTTACTGCGCCCTCCGAAAGGTTTGGAGGCTGTGGAAACAACCTAGCGCCCAAGCACGCACGCGCACGTAAACATGAACCGCATCCACCGCGGGTTAAAAAAAAGAGTTCCGTCTCGATTCAAACGATTTTGGTTTTATTTGAGCTGGCGTAAGCAACATGGTCAGTTATAAAACAAACGTCTTATATATTTTGAGTTGTTTGTTACAAACTTACAGCCGTTTGAACATCATCGAAAAACTGTCCGTTAAGCCCGTTCTTAATTGGGCGAATGTTTGTTCGCGAACCTAGTTGGAAGTATTCGGCGAACCTAGCTGGTTCTTAATTGGGCGAACTTTTCTTCGCGAACCTAGTTGGAAGTATTCGTCGAAGCTATATTCGGGGTCCAAAAAGCTTCGCTCAACATGTTCTGGGCCGGAACATTCGCCCTATTCGACGAACATTGCCTCTGATTGGCTGAGAGCAGAGCTCTCCTGTGGATGAAGAAAAACTAAAACTAAAAATGGATGACGGTGTCGCTAGGTTCTTCACTCGCTTCGGAGGGAATTTGTTGATTTGTTGATTTGTGGGAGGCGCAGCCTTGTTTCTGGGACCCAGAATGAGATAGCAGTTATTTGAATTACCCTGTGAGGGATGATTAAAGTATATTGACTTGACTTGACTTGACTTGACTTGACTTTAGCCTACATTTTCGATCATGCTGTCTGCTGCGCGTCTGCCGCAAGTTCGGGCCGAAGCTTGCATCTCATTACAAGCCGGTTGACAACAAGTAAATTCTTCGAACTGTCCAAACCATATTCGGCGAACTAAAAGTTCCATTAAGAAACGAATCATAGTTCGTCGAAGTGTCCGAAGTATGTTCGGCGAACAAACATTCGCCCAGTTAAGAACGGGCTTAAGGTGACATTTTTATTTTAGACCTATGGCGTAATCAACAATGGCTGTGGTTGGAGGAAGGATGTCGTAAACCAGTGCTTGGAGTTTGATCTCCAGCCGTACCCTGCTGAAGAAAAGGCTTTGGTGCAAGTAGCTAGACGGCTCGCCAGCTGGGATTAGCCGGATTATTCACGAAGCGGCGTAATCAAAGGTCGCACACGTGGACACGTTACCTCGTTATGTCTTTGTGGACGGTGGCTTGGCAAGCACCGACACTGACGGACCGATGGTCAGCCTTTGTATCAGCACTTCAAGTGGCGTTCCACTCCTGAGTGCAGCTGGCACGAGAGTACACTTGTTGTCGTAATTTTAAGGACCCTTGAAACTTCAGAAAGGGTCTTCAGAAGCCGAGAGGTGGCGGGTGGGTTGGGGAGTGGGGGTAGGGGTGGGGTTAAAGTGGGGGCGGGGTGGGGTCTAGGTCCGTAAGGAGGTTATGGTGAAGTGACCCAGGAAAGATATAGTACGCAGCCCATGCTGTTCTCCTTTGGCGTAGGCTAACACAAGAGGTCGAAAAGGACAGGTATATATATATAAATATCTATATTTATATCTTTTGTATATATATGTAGCCTACGTATAAGTATGTGATTTTACTTTCCTTCGGCTATCGAATTTTTCAAAACACTCGAAAAACTAGCCTATCCGTCTTCATAATTCATTCAGTCCAAAACTGACAGCCTGCGACAGTCGACATCGTTATCGAACTCGAATGAAGAGGAGACTTGGGTGGTTTTTGCCCTCATGCAAAGCCGTTTGAAGGTTGTCATTGCTTTAGTAAATCGACTGCTTTAACAAGGCGTGGCTATCGCTTACCAAACTGATGCAGATTGTCTTCCGCAAAATGTTCTATCAAGTCACGTAATTTGTTCATCGATGACTGGGCAGAGACTGAGCAAACGATTCTGAGCTGTCGGAGGTCGAAAGTGAGGCGCTTGTTGTTTGTGCGTCCTGATTGGCTGATCTCATTCCCTCAAGCATCATTCTGGAGCTACATAGCTAAAATCCCGTCCATCATCATTTTGCCTATAGCTAAAAACCGTCCAGAATAATTCTGAGGAAAACTTTTAATAGCTAAAACCGTCCAGCATCATTTTGGCAATATGTTAATAGCTAAAACCATCCAGCATCATTTTGACAATATGTTAATAGCTAAAAACCGCCCAGCATCATTTTGGCGATATGTTAATAGCTGAAAACCGCCCAGCATCATTTTGGCGATATGTTAATAGCTAAAAACCGTCCAGCATTATTCTGGCTATATGTTAACAGCTAAAACCAGTCCAGCATCATTCAGACGATATATTAACAGCTAAAACCCGTCCAGCATAATTCAGGCGATATGTTAACAGCTAAAAACTGTCCAGCATAATTCAGGCGATATGTTAACAGCTAAAACCCGTCCAGCATCATTCAGGCGATATGTTAATAGCTAAAACACGTCCAGCATTATTAAGGCGATATGTTAACAGCTAAATGCCGTCCATCATCATTCAGACGATATGTTAACAGCTAAAACCCGTTCAGCATCATTCAGGCGATATGTTAACAGGTAAAAACAGTCCAGCATAATTCAGGCGATATGTTAACAGCTAAAACCCGTCATCAGCCAGTTACAGTGACCCAGTGACAGGACGTGATTCACGTGCGGGTGTTGCACACACGAGACACGGCGGGCCATGGACGAAATGATTTATTTTTAACGGTGCCACATCATCGGAGGTTCAGCTTTGGGGCTCAGTGCAGCAGACCACCAGCAACTTGCTTATAACGTCTTCCCCCGAGGGCAGAGCCGAGTGAGTCGGTTTGGCCTAGCGGTAAGGCGTTAGGCTGGTAAGAGGCAGGACCTCGGTTCGATACCGCTTCGGGTCTCCTTTCTCTTCACAAAGGTTGTGGTCTGTGGACACTGTCTTGTGACTTTGTCCGTCACTTCCTACTGAAACATTAAAATAGTTCTCATCGCCGCCCATCTTAATGCAGGAATTATTCTGGTGGTGACAGTGTAGCGATATGTATATATAATCTCCCTCTTCCCCCCCCCCCACCTCCATACCCCTCCCCCCCCTCCCCCTCCCCGTCCCTAATAAGCCTCATGGTTTCTGCTTACCAGCCTAACGCCTTACCGCTGGGCCAAACCGGCTCACTGCACACACGCACTGATGATGATGATGATGATGAAGTGATGCTTAATGTCCTCAGATGTCA
>JABMCL010000183.1:132500-135000 GCA_018857735.1 Alviniconcha marisindica
GTGTGTGTGTGTGTGTGTGTGTGTGTAGTGTGGTGATGGTGGTGTTTGTATGTACGTATACGTGTGTATGCATGGGCCAGTGTGTATTTGTGTATGCGGTGTGAGTGTGCATGCGTGTGTGTGGGTGTGAGTGTGCATGCGTGTGTGTGTGTGTGTGTGTGTGTGTGTGTGTGTGTGTGTGTGTGTGTGTGTGCGTGCGTGTGTGCGTGCGTGCGTGCGTGCTGTTGCGTGTGTGTGTGTGTGTGTGTGTGTGTGTGTGTGTGTCTTTCTGCATCAGTCCCTGTTTGTCAATGCTAATGTTTGCTGTCTCGAGGCATCGTAGGAACGTTTGAGCTCATTGCCATGATCAGGCTGACAACATTCTGTTGTTGTATTTGTCCTTGTCGATTTTACACCTGGAAATAAATGTCCTTGTTCGCCACCTCACTCATCCGACTGTGTCTGTCTGCCTACCTTGTCTGCCTGCCTGCCTGCCTGTCTGTCTCTTTCTCTCACTCTCTGTCTGTCCCACTCTGTCTGTCTCAGTCTCTGTCTGTCTCATTCACTCTGCCTCGCTCTGTCGGCTCTCTGTGCCTGTCTGTCTGTTTGCCCCCCTCCTCCCCCCCCCCATGCCCGCCCCTCCCCCCCCCCTCTCTCTCGCTCGTAGCATGTTTGATGCCTCCTTCATAGATGTGGACTTGGACGTAAGCACGTGTATGCCACAGATTAAAATATGTGTAGCCTAAGCCTTCATAATTAGAACTTGAGCAGTCTCTCTCTAGGGCGAGGACTGGATGTAAAAATAAAAGAAGATACTACTACTACTGCTACAACTACTTTTGCTGCTGCTGCTGCTGCAGCTACTACTACTCATAGTGCTGCTGCTTCTACTACTGCGCTACTGTGCTTCTACTACTGCTGCATGCTACTGCTGCTGCTACTTACTGCGTACTACTGCTGCTGCTGCTGCTACTACTACTACACTACTACTACTACTACTACTGCTGCTCCCTATGCTACTACTACTACTGCTGCTGTGCTGCTGCTACTCTACTATGCTGTGCTACTGCTGCTGCTCATATCACTACAACGCTGCTGTACACTAAGTTACCTGTACTTACTGCTGCTGCTTGCTGCATACTCTACTACTACTACTGCTGCTACTATACTACTACTGCTGCTGCAGCTACTCTACTACTTACTACTGTGGCTGCTGCGTCTACTACTGCTGCTGTACTACTACTGCTGCTGTCTGCTGCTGCTACTACTATACTATGTCTGCTGCTGCTGCTACTATACTACTGTCTGCTGTGCTGCTGCTACTGCTGCTGTGCTGTGCTCTACTACTCTGCTGCTGCTGCTGCTGCTGCTGCTGCTGCTGCTGCCTATTACTGCGCTGCTGCTGCTGCTGCTACTACTACTACTGCTGCTGCTGCTGCTGTGGCTGCTACTACTACTTCTACTGCTACTGCTGCTACTACTACTACTGCTGCTGCTGCTACTGCTACTGCTACTAGTACTGCTACGTTTGTACGCTTTTATATTGCCCTCGTAAATGAGAGTCTTATGTTATCTTACTGTATCTGCTTTCAGAGGACCACAGAGACACCCGACCACAACACCAGGCCAGCAGACTCAGTGGCCATGTTAGTAACGGTTAGCAGTACTGCAGATTAATACTCAAACATCTGATGTGCAGGCCTTTGAGTCGTTTGACCAGCCTCACTAGAGCCACACCACAGCTAACTCTTTGGCTGATCTGTTGAACATATAGTTGTTGCAGCTTTCATTTCACTGGCTGTGTCCCACTTTTCCAGGCAAGACTCAGTTAGGTTCTGGACGTTCCGGAACGTTTGCTAGAAAGCTGTCAGTTTGTATATTGGTCATCATTAATGCATGGGCAAAAGTGTGCGACTCTCTGTCTTGGCGGATAAAGCCGGTTCGACGTCCTCTCTGCAAAGAAAAAGTAGGAGAATGTAAGCTTTCGTTAATTACGCGTGCTTAGCCTTGAGTTAATTAATTTTATCACTGACAGTGACCTGTTCTGACCAAGAGCTTTCAAAAATGGCGAAATAAACGCGCTGCCATTGAAAAAACAAAACAACATCAACAACAAACAAGCAAACAAACACCCCACGATTTTTTTTAACCCTCCTTTAATCCTGCTAGTCACATACAGCTGCTTTAGTAGGACAAAAAAATAAAAAAAATAAAAATAAAAAATACTAGTGTTTCTCATTGGAGCCGGCCCAAACAAAACAGAACTGAAAGACTCGAATCCAACATGGCCGGGAGCAAAGCGAACAACAAGCAAGGGGACGTCACTGAGACGATACAGGTGGAAGGGGACGGAAGCCTGGAGGTGGTTCTTCCCAAGCCGCCTGACGGAGGCTGGGGCTGGGTCATTGTCGCTGCATCGCTTCTCGCCAACATCATCGTCGACGGCATCACCTACACCTTCGGGATCTTCCTGCCCAAATTTGAGGAAGCCTTTCAGCAGCCCAAAGGCACCATAGCCTTG
>JABMCL010000183.1:150000-157500 GCA_018857735.1 Alviniconcha marisindica
GTTGACCACATCGGACAATCACACCTGTTACTCAGTGCTCCTCACACCTGGGTCTCCTTGATTTAAAGGGTATCCGGTACGAAGCAGCAAAATCATAGTTCAGGAGCTGTGTGAGAGTCGAGGTGGCCGTCCTGGGCTGTCCGTCCTAACGAGCCTTCTGGTTTCCGTGGACGTAAAGCTATATTGATCCATGCTTCGGCATTGATCTCAGCTTGTCCCTAATATGTCAAATGACATCTGAGGACATTAAGCAACACTACCTACCTAGCAGCAAAACGTGAGCCGGTTAGGCCCAACAGTAAGGCGAACATAGTTGGGAGTATTCGGCGAATAATATAGTGGGTTCTTAATTGGGCGAACTTTTGCTTCGCGAATATAGTTGGGAGTATTCGTCGAACTGCGACGAAGATATATATATGCGGGGTCCAAAAAGCTTCGCTCAACATGTTCTGGGAATTCGCCCTATTCGAGGAACCTTGCCTCTGATTGGCTGAGAGCGGAGAGCTCTCCTGTGGATGAGGAAGAAAAAGAAAAAAAAGGATGACGGTATCGCTTCAGAGGGAATTTGTTGACTTGTGGGAGGCGCAGCCTTGTCTCTGGGACCCAGAATGATATAGTAGTTAGTTGAATCATACCTGTGATGGATGATTAAAGTATATTGACTTGACTTAGCTTGGCTTTAGCCTGCATTTTGGATCACGCTGTCTGCTGCGCTTCTGCCGCAAGTTCGGGCCGAAGCTTGCATCTCATTATAAGCCAGTTAAGAACGAAGTATAATTCGTCGAACTGTCCGAACCATGTTCGGTGAACTATGAGCTCAATTAAGAAACGATGTAAAGTTCGACGAATATTCCGAATTATGTTCGGCGAAGCAAATGTTCACCCAATTAAGAACGGCCTTTAGGCTGGTCAACAGAAGGACCTCGGTTCGAATCTGCTTCGGCTTTCTCTTCAAAAGTTATGAATTGTGGACATGTCTTGTGACTTTGTCCCTCACAGTTATGAAACATTAAAATGGCTCTCATCGCTGCCCACCTCAATGCAGAAGTCATTCTGGTGGTGACAATGTAGCGATAGGTATATAATCTCCCTCTCCCCCCACCTCATACCCCCTTCCCGCCCTTCTCCCAGTCCCTACTAAGCCTCATGGTTTCTGTGGACGTTAAGCACCATGTTTACTTACTTAGAAGCACCACAGAGCTCAGGAGCTGTGTGAAAGTCGAGGTGGACATCCTGGGCTCCCGTCCTTAATAAACCTACGGTTTCTGTGGACGTACAGCAACACTTCAACCAAACAGCAACACAACCAGTACACGCAAATGAACCTTACTGTAAAACCAGAGTAGCGAACACGAAAGCAGCACCACGCACCGAGGAACGGCACATGAAAAAATTGTAAGTACATGGAGATGTATTCACGGTTTTCGTACAAGTCGATTCGTCTCGCCATTTATGATTCGGATGGACAGGAGATGAACTCAGGCAAATTGGAAGTTCTTCTTCTGCATAAATATTGATAGGATCCAAACACATACAAGGTTCAAATTAACGCCATGTATTAGGACAAAACACAACGTGCGAATTTTTGGGGTAATCTCATTTGTCAAGCTGCAAAACGACACTTAAAGAACAATTAATCGATGAGAAACGATGAAAAATGAGTTGGAGAGCTAATCCACTTATCTTTATTGTTGTTGTTGGTTGAACTATGTCCAGTGCTTGAAAGAATCCAAAGCTTGATAAAGGGAATTACCCCGAAAATTCGCATGTCGAGTTTTGTCCTAACAAATAGCGTTCTTTCGAACCTTTTATGTGTTTGGATCTTGTTTCTGAACCCTAGCAGTCATTCTTGCTTCAGCTTCAAAAAATAAATAAATCATTGAACAAAAACTAAATGAAGTCCGCAGATAGAAATATTTACTGGCACATCCATTTTCAGAACAACTTCATTTTCTCTCCGGTTTCCCTTTAAGTGTTGATGCGCACAACAGCGGACACTCAGTTATGTCACAGCCACAGCCGTCCTGACGTCAGTTCCGGCATGGCCTCATTACAAAATCCTTCCTAAGCATAAACGACACTGCTTAGGCGTCAGTCTCGAATGGCCCTTGACCCACAACCTTTCACTTATCATCCCGGGTCGTTGAGCGTCGCATCGGTAAATCGTCCCTATCGCGATATACACAAATTTTCTGACCCATGACACCCACGGCACGAACAAGGGATTGAATTGCCCTGAACAATGGGTTGAGAGAGTCTTCAGCTGTTCTCAGCGATACGTCCGTGATTGGTTGAATGAAGTGTTGCTTTACGTCCACAGAAACCGTAGATTTATTAGGGACGGGAGTCCAGGACGTCCATCATAGTTCAGGAGCTGTGTGAGAGTCGAGGTGGCCGTCCTGGGCTGTCCGTCCTAACGCCCCTGATGGTTTCCGTGGACGTAAAGCTATACTGAACCATGTTCACGCATTGGTCTCACATAGTTCAGGAGCTGTGTGAGAGTCGAGGTGGCCGTCCTGAGCTGTCCGTCCTAACGAGCATTGGTCACAGCTTGTCCCTACTATGTCAACCGACATCTGAGGACATTAAGCAACACTACCTACCATTGGTCTCAGCTTGTCCCTAATATGTGAACCGACATCCGAGGACATTAAGCAACACTATACCATGGTCCGCTTTCCCAATATGTAACCGACATCCGAGGACATTGAAGCTCCCTGAAGATAGACGCCGCCTCGACTTTCACACAGTTCCTGAGCTCTGAACGTCCGTGGAAATAACGCGATTTATTACAACAAAACACAACCTGCAAATTGTCGGGATAATTCCCCTTTATCAAGCTAGAAAACGACACTTAAAACGACAGTTAAACGGTGAAAAACGATAAAAAATGAGATGGAAAGCTAAACCACTTATCTGTTTTTGGTTGAGCTATGTTGTTTTCCTGTCCAGTGCTTGCAAGAATGTTGGCGTGGCGATTTTTTGTCCTAATAAATAGCGTTCTTTTGAACCTTTTATGTCTTTGAATCTTGCGTTAAAACGCTAGCAGTCATTTTGGTGTGACATGTCTTTATGTGAAAAGACTTTAACCGTTTCCTTTCCCTTGAGACATCATATGACGTCACAGGAAGAGTGCTTCCCATCGGATTGTTTGATGTCAAACGACATCCAGGTTGAATTCAGACTTCTTGTGCATTCTTGTTGTTCTTGTTGATCGCTTTTATATAGCGCTATTCTCCGCTCTCGAGCAGACTCACTGCTACGTGCTACTGCGGTAACATGGGGGTGGAACGGACACCGAAATAAGAATCAGCACAGAAAGTTGACCCTGGAGAAGAAAATTCTCCCGCCGCTCCTGCCAGGAATCGAACCCGCGACCTTTCAATCACGTGTCCGACGCTCTAACCACTGAGCTATCCCCGTTTTTTCCTTCCCTGCCACTCCCTCAGATGCCTTTACTGTAGCTCACCATAGTACTGCATTAGTACGTATATATACGCATGTACGGTTGTGTGAGAATGTATGTGTGCGTCAAGCATAACTATGTCGCCATCTGAACACTTCTGGCTTGTTAAGTCTCTCGTTGAGACAAGTCTCTGAAGGAATCGGAGCAAGTAAGTAAGTAGGTAAGTTGGTGTTTTACGCCCAGTCAACCACTATCGTTATATCAGGGCGAAAAGGAATCAGAACCTGCAGCACAAACTGTCTGACAGGGAAAGGGTTAAATAACAAGGAATAATAATAATGACAGGGAAAGGGTTAAATAACAAGGAATAATAATAATTACTGAGTCAAAGCCAGCTACTGCAGCGGCCATCCACGTACGCACGTACCAGCCCGTCAACAAGGTGTAAATACATGGAGATGTATTCTACATCATTTCCCCGTTTTCATACAAGTCGATTCGTCTCGAAATTTATTCAGTGCTCAGGAGCTGTGTGAAAGTCGAGGTGGACGTCCTGGGCTCCCGTCCTAATAGTCCTATGGTTCCCGTGGACGTAAAACAACACTTCATCCAACCATTTATTATTCGGATGGATAGGATAGGAGGGTTTCGTTGCTTGGATGGATAGGTTGGTCTAAATCTGGATAGAAGAGTTTTATTGCTGAGTGGGTAAAAGGGTGGATTCAAGAATTTTATTGCTGGGTGGGTAAAATGGTGGATTGAAGAGATTTATTGCTGGGTGGATGGGTGGGTACAATTTTGAATAGCAGAGTTTTAGTGCCGAATTGGTCGGTAAAAGGGTGGGTTGAAGAGTTTTATTGTTGGGTGGATGGGTGGGTACAAATTTTGAATAGCAGAGTTTTAGTGCCGAATTGGTGGGTAAAAGGGTGGATTGAAGAGTTTTATTGCTGGGTGGATGGATAGCTTGGTCTAAGTTTGGATATAAGGGTTTTAGTGCTGAATGGGTGGGTAAAAGGTGGACTGAAGAGCTTCATTGCTGGGTGGATGGGTGGGTACATGTTTGGATAGGAAGTTTCATTGTTCAATGGATATTTGGGTCGAATGACTAACAGAAAAGTTTTCTTGCTGGTTGGAAAGGTGGAATGAAGAACAGGAAGGTTTCATTGCTGGATGTGTGGGTGGATAGTTCTTCCTTACTTCCGGTGTTGCTTAATGTCCTCGGATGTCGGTTGACTCATTAGGGACAAGCTGAGACCAGTGCGTTAGCATGGTTCAATATTGCTTTACGTCCACGGAAATCAGAAGGCTCGTTAGGACGGACATCCCAGGACGGCCACCTCGACTCTCACACAGCTCCTGAACTATGAGTCTCTCCGGACAAGAGTCTGCGCTGTATAAATACTGACTCACTATGCCGCCGCTCGAAAATGGACCAGGCCGTCCAGGGGGGGTGTCAGTACTAAGTCGCTGATTGGCTAAAGCTCGTGTGTCACTCAGTCAGAGGCTGGCGAGCGGTCAACTAATCAGCACGCCCCCCTTGCTGCGTAGTACGTGGGTGGTAGGTTAAGAAGGGTTTCAGTGATGGTCCAGGCGAGATCAAAAGATCAAGAGATCTTAGAGGAGGGAGCCGGTTTGGCCTAGCGGTAAGGCGTTAGGCTGGTAAGCGGAAGGACCTCGGTTCGATACCGCTTCGGCTCTCCTTTCTCTTCAAAAAAAAGGTTGTGGTTTGTGGACACTGTCTTGTGACTTTGTCCATCACTTCCTACTGAAACATTAAAATGGCTCTCATCGCTGCCCATCTTAATGCAGGAATCATTCTGGTGGTGACCGTGTATATATCGATAGGTATATAAACTTCCTCTCCCCCCCCCACCTCCATACCCCCTCCCCCCTTCTCCCCGTCCCTAATAAGCCTTATGGTTTCTGTGGACGTTAAGCACCATTTTTACTTACTTACTTAGAGGAGGGAGGTGGAGCTGGACCTTCAAGTTAGCCCAGAAGAGATCATGAGTAGGGAGGTGGAGCTGGGCTGAGAAAGTTGGACTTCTTTTGCTTTGAGTTGTCCAAGTTGTTCGTCAACAGCAGTGCAACGGACATTGTCTTTGTGACTCTGCCCAAGCACAGTAGTTGAAACAGCAATTGCGCAGTGCACAAGTCGCTGGGCAATGGCGAGGGACACCGCCTTAACACTTCCATTGTTCTGGCGGCGGTCCACGGTCTCTCCGGATTTTTCGGGCGGTTTCCGCGGTCGAGCCTTCACTCTTTCGTCCCCTTCCCACTCTGTCCCCGTACCAGATAAGCCATCTCGCTTCCGTGGACGTAAAGCAACAAAGAAGAAGAAGAATAAAAGGGTGGGAAAGACAGTTCAGGAGCTGTGTGAGAGTCGAGGTGGCCGTCCTGACCTGTCCGTCCTAACGAGCCCTCTAGTTTCCGTGGACGTAAAGAATTATTGAACCGTGCTTCGACATTGGTCACAACTTGTCCCTAATATGTCAGCGGACATCTGAGGACATTAAGCACCACTTCATCATCATCATGGGTGGAAAAGTCATAGTTCAGGAGCTGTGTGAGAGTCGAGGTGGCCGTCCTGGGCTGTCCGTCCTAACGAGCCTTCTGGTTTCCGTGGACGTAAAGCTAGATTGAACCATGCTTCGGCACTGGTCTCAGCTTGTCCCTAATATGTTAACCGACATCCGAAGACATTAAGCAATACTACCTACCTACCTAGGCGGGATAGACAGAGGGAAGGATTCAAGAGGTTTATTTGGCTGGGTGGATGGGTGGGTAGAATCAGAGTTCAGGAGCTGTGTGAAAGTCGAGGTGGCCGTCCTGGGCTTTCCGTCCTAATGAGCCTTACGGTTTCCGTGGACGTAAAGCAACACTGAACCGTGCTTGGGCATTGGTCACAGTTTCTCACTAATATGTCAACCGACATCCGAGGACATGAAGCTCTACATCATCATCATCAACGTGGGTAGAAGGATGGATAGAAGGGCTTCACTGCTCGATGTGTGGCTAAAAGGGTGCCGGGACTGAAGAGGTTTTTTTGCTGGGTGGATTGGTGGGAAGAAGGATGGGCCGAAAGTTTTCATTGCTGGGTATATGGACAAAAAGGTACCATTACTGGATTGGTGGGCAGAAAGGGGGATTGAAGAGTGTTATTGCTGGGTGGATGGGTGCATGGGTAGAAGGATGGAGTTTCGTTCTTGCATAGATTTGTTGATGATGTGGGGTTTAATGTCCCCGGCTGACATATTAGGGACAATACATAGACACAGCGACGCCCCCCCCCCCCCCCCCCCCACCAAAAACAAAAACAACAACAACAAAACAGCAACAACAACAAAAAACACACACACAAACGCTCACAAAACAAACAAACAAACAACAACAACAAAATAACAACAAACACAACAACAACAAAACAACAAGAAAAAGAAAACAACAACAACAACAACAACAACAACAACAACAACAACAAAAAGGGGGAAAATGCTCTTCACACTGGGAAAGGAGAGCTCGACGAAACCGGTACAGTGTGTACATCGTGCTGGGACTGTGGCCCACACAGAAACTTGTTACCTCGTGTTGGGACTGTGGCCTACTACATAGAAACCTGTTACCTCATGTTGGGACTGGTCCACATAGAAACCTGTACAGTACGTACCTCGTGTTGGGACTGGTCCACATAGAAACCTGTACAGTACGTACCTCGTGTTGGGACTGTGGCCCACACAGAAACCTGTTACCTCGTGTTGGGACTGTGGCCCACACAGAAACTTGTTACCTCGTGTTGGGACTGTGGCCTACTACATAGAAACCTGTTACCTCATGTTGGGACTGGTCCACATAGAAACCTGTACAGTACGTACCTCGTGTTGGGACTGGTCCACATAGAAACCTGTACAGTACGTACCTCGTGTTGGGACTGTGGCCCACACAGAAACCTGTTACCTCGTGTTGGGACTGTGGCCCACACAGAAACTTGTTACCTCGTGTTGGGACTGTGGCCTACTATATAGAAACCTGTTACCCCGTGTTGGGACTGGTCCACATAGAAACCTGTACAGTACGTACCTCGTGTTGGGACTGGT
>JABMCL010000183.1:167500-195000 GCA_018857735.1 Alviniconcha marisindica
AATTTTATATATATATATAAATTATGTTTTTAAAACGGCCTTGAGGCGGAAACCCCCTGTGCAGTAACGCGTCTCAAAGTGCAATAGCCCGCAAATGCCGATAAAAGGGAGTGCATGCGCTTCAACTAACTAACTCAGTTATGTGTGGCTTAATGCATGAAGTGTCATTACCATGGCTGCATGGTGTACAAAGAACGCGCCGAGACGGCAGCAGTTTCGGTTGTAACTAACTAACTAACTAACTAACTAACTAACTCAGTTATGTGTGGCTTAATGCATGAAGTGTCATTACCATGGCTGCATGGTGTACAAAGAACGCGCCGAGACGGCAGCAGTTTCGGTTGTAACTAACTAACTAACTAACTAACTAACTAACTAACTAACTCAGTTATGTGTGGCTTAATGCATGAAGTGTCATTACCATGGCTGCATGGTGTACAAAGAACGCGCCGAGACGGCAGCAGTTTCGTTTGTCACCGACCATGTCAGCGCAGTAAGGGCAGAACTTTGGTGGATATTGAAAAAGGCGCTATGAGACGCTATTCACCCATGTCGAATCACACGCGAGCCTGCCCGAGAGCGGAGAATAAATAGCGCTGTGTAAAGCGATCGACAACCACAGTTTATCCCTATAGTTCAGGAGCTGTGTGAGAGTCGAGGTGTTGCCGTCCTGGGCTGTCCGTCCTAACGAGCCTTCTGGCTTCCGTGGACTTAAAGCTATATTGAACCGTGCTTCGGCGCTGGTCTCAGCTTGTCCCTAATATGTCAGCCGACATCCGAGGACATTAAGCAACACTACCTACCCACCTACCAGTTTATCCGGGAGTGAGCCGGATTGGCCTAGCGGTAAGGCGTTAGGCTAATAAGCGGAAGGACCTCGGTTCGATATTATACCGCTTCGGCTCTCCTTTCTCTTCAAAAGTTGTGGTCTGTGGACACTGTCTTGTGACTTTGTCCCTCACAATTATGAAACATTAAAATGGCTCTTATCGCTGCCCACCTTAATGCAGAAGTCATTCTGGTGGTGACAGTGTAGCGATAGGTATATAACCTCCCTATTTCCCCCACCTCCATACCCCCTCCCCCCACCCCTTCTCCCCGTCCCTAATAAGCCTCATGGTTTCTGTGCACGTTAAGCACCATGTTTACCAGTTTATCCGGTCAGATTTGGGTTACTGCGCTGGTTATAATCTACTGTATGTATATATAGTCCCTTAGATTCAAAACGGGACCTGGAAGACACAAAACATTGCCCGGCTTACATTGTCGACGTTGATTTGGCTGTGAAAAGTAGGTCAGGTCGCTGGACTGTTTTTAAAAGCTGCACAAATATGCACCATATCGACGTAAGATAAGCTGCTATCGTCTTCTTCTTTTTTTATATTTTAAAATGTTTCGTTTGTTCGGTGTGTGTGTGTGTGTGTGTGTGTGTGTGTGTGTGTGTGTGTGTGTGTGTGTGTGTGTGTGTGTGTGTGTGTGTGTGTGTGTGTGTGTGTGTGTGTGACAAAGTTGTCAAAAGCAATGGGCCTGCTTGGGTTTGAACCTGGAAGTAAATTGTCGAAATAATACATGTGAATGTGTGAACATCACTTGATGTTCATAAGGTTGTTGAAATAATACGTGTGAATGCGCGAACATCACTTGATGTTCATAAGGTTGTCGAAATAATACGTGCGGGTGCGTTAACATCACTTGGTGTTCATAAGGAGTAGTGTACATTTTGACAGAACAACTGAATGAAGTAAACCTGCAGGAGGGAATATTTATAAATTGTCTGCGTCTTCCTATTTTCTACGTTCGTCTTCGCTTCGTTTTCCCTTTGCAGAAGTGGCTCGAAAGGGGGGTCGGGGTGGGGGTGGGGGTGGGGGGTTGGAGGGTTGGGGGTGGGGGTGGGTGGGGGGAGGTGAATGCATCACAACACAAGGCGATGGTACCTAAAACTAATATGATAAGCGACAACAACTACAGAAAAGGATGAAACGAAGCGGAAAAGTAGCTGAAATGTTAAGCAACCTTTTTACGACAGTGTACCAGACGTTCCCACCTATTTTAATAGTGCTTCCATAAAACCTTTACGGGCAAAAGGTTTATACTATACTATTCACTTGTCTACCGCCATGCAAAATGCGATCTGTTTCACACGCATCCTACATACACCCCGTGGAGGACACGGCAGAAACCTGCCGGATGTGACGTGTCAGTACACAGTACCAGTTTTGCCAGTATTACTCCCGCACGAGTGAAATCGTTAATTCTGATGTCAATTCAAGTGTCATTTAACTGACGTCACCGTATGACAAATTCTTGGCTTAGCTCACCATGTTATTGCGTGTGCTGATGTGACATGAATATACGCATCCGTTTATAATTGATGTGATTTTATATTTGTATTATAGATTTTTGTGCAGCATAACTTGTCTATGTTGTTGCATATACAAATGTTTTGGCGTTCCTTTACATGTTCTTAATGAGCCTTATATTAGTTAAGTTGAATTGCCCTGTGAGGGATGACTAAAGTTTTTTGACTTGACTTGACTTGACTTCTTGAGCCTGCAGTAAGTAGGGTCTTTGCCCCAAAATACAAACAACTAGGAATAATGAAAGTAAATAATAATTTAAAAAAAATTAAAGCGCAAATTCTTGTCCCTAATGCATATTCTGAGCGCGCGCGCACGCACGCACGTACGCACGGACGCACGCACGCACGCACGCACGCACGCACGCACGCACGCACCCACCCACCCACCACACACACACACACACACACACACACACACACACACACACACACACACACACACACACACACACACACACACACACACACACACATACAGAGGTCAAATATGCACAGCTCAAAACGGGCAGCAAATGCATGGTATCGGTAGTCTGACACATCAGTACTGACTTTCTGATATCGTTTTCTGACTTTATTTGTACTTTTGGGTGAGACTGTCGAACGAATCAGATCAGACTGCTGACATAATTATTAACCCTTTCACTGCCATAATGTCACCAGGAAAAGACCAATAAAAGAGTGACATTTTAAATCCTGATGCGTGTTTGTTTTCGTTTACGCATTACACGCGAAAGGGTTTACATAAAAACGCACAGACTTGAGAATTGATTTCTTATAGGACCCGAAAAACAACAGAAAAAAAACAACAACAACAACAACAAAACAAAACAAAACTGTTTGCGGGCGTGTGCTTGCACCTTTCGACCGGAAATTTCACAGGCTTGGGCAATGAAGGGGTTAAAGTTGCTTAACTTTTGGGCTTGAGTGTACATGTGAGGACATCCTTGATGTGAGGACAACTCTCCGGTTCTCGCCATTTCATCATCTTTCCTTGCAGTTTGATCTGACTTCCCTGCATGTCGACATGCACGCACCTAGCCCGTCAGCTAGGCTAGGTGCTATCACTGGCGGGAGCTGCCACAAGTATAATTTTCTCTTATGTCGTGACAAAACTTTCGTCGAGACAAAAATATTTTTGGCGCGAGAAAACTTTCGTCGGGACAAGCATATTTTTGTCGCGACAAAACATTTTTTGCCTTGGCAAATACTTGTCGTTTGTCGCGACAAAAGTTTTGTCGGGACAAAAACGAATTTTGTCGCGACAAACATATTTTTGTGTTTTGTCGCGACAAATTCATGTTTGTCCCGACAAATATAAAAGTTTTGTCTGGAGAAAAATATGTTTGTCACGAGAAAATGTTTTGTCGCAACAAAACGCGTGTTTGTCCCGACAAACACGTGTTTGTCACGACAAAACTTTTGGCGCGACAAAAATGATACTTGTGGCAGCTCCCGCCAATGATAAGGTGCGTGCATGTCGACATGTAGGGAAGTCCGATCAAACTGCAAGAAAAGATGACGAAATGTCGAGGACCGGAGACATGGGGTATAACTATATGTACAGATATAGGTTCTAGTCGTTCGGCGGTTCAGTCATGAGGTCAGGGCGACGCAGTCACGCCGCTGACGTGAGGTCAGTCAGCGTTCACTGTCAGCGTGAATGCATTGGCGCTCATTGAAAACAACCCTCTGAGGATTTGTGTCTATAGACTGTATTTATATTTTATATTTTTTATGGTTATTATACTCGCGTACGCACCGTTGAGTGTTTTTGATTGCAGATACCAGCGCAGGACGAAGGCAGTGCAGTGTGATTCCCAAAAGGCGAAAAGGAAGACTGTCGGCGAAGGTGAGTATTTTATAGCGAGCATGTGATGGTAAATCGCACACTCCTTGCTTCTTTTTCCGGCACCTTCCTCCAGACTCTGCCAGATTTGGTTACACGTAAAAAGTCAACATTAGGGACGGGGAGGAGGGGGGGGGGGGGGGAGGGGTGGAGTGGGGGAAGAGGGAGATTATATACCTATCGATACACTGTCACCACCAGAATGATTCCTGCATTAAGATGGGCAGCGATGAGAGCCATTTTAATGTTTCAGTAGAAAGTGATGGACAAAGTCACAAGACAGTGTCCACAAACCACAACCTTTTTGAAGAGAAAGGAGAGCCGAAGCGGTATCGAACCGAGGTCCTTCCGCTTACCAGCCTAACGCCTTACCGCTAGGCCAAACCGGCTCACTTGGTTACACCACTGAAGGGGCACTATTTATCTCCGCGCAGCTGTCCTCTGACGCGGTCAGCGCCCTCCGAGAGGTTCAGCTATTAATAAGACTGTAGAAACAACATGGCGGCGTCATAGTTCAGGAGCCTGTGTGAGAATCGAGGTGGCCGTCCTGGGCTGTCCGTCCTAATGAGCCTTCTGGCTTCCGTGGACGTAAACATTTATTGAACCTTGCTTCGGCATTGGTCACAGCTTGTCCCTAATATGTCAGCCGACATCTGAGGACATTAAGCATCATTTCATCATCATCACATAGCGGCGAAGCAAGCACGAAAACGTGAGACGCGTCCGACCCGGGTAGAAAAAAAGAAAAAAAGAGTTCCGTCTCGATGTTGGTTGAAGTGTTGCTTTACGTCGCCGAAACCGTAGGCTTATTAGGGACGGGAGCCCAGGACGGCCACGTCGACTTTCACACAGCTCCTGAGCTCTGGCCGTCTCGATTCAAACGATTTTGGTTTTATGTGTGCTAGCGTATGATGATGATGAAGTGATGCTTAATGTCCTTAGATGTCGGCTGACATATTAGGGACAAGCTGAGACCAATGCCGAAGCAAGGTTCAATATAGCTTTACGTCCACGGAAACCAGAAGGCTCGTTAGGACGGACAGCCCAGGACGGCCACCTCGACTCTCACACAGCTCCTGAATTATGAGTGCTAGCGTAAGCAACGGGGACGGTTATAAACTAAACGCCTGGTATAATCTGACTTGTCAAGCTCCCAGCCATTAGAGCACCGACGTAAACCTGTCCGTTAGCTGACAATTGCCCGACACCTATGGCGTAATCAGTGGCTTCGAGGAAGGATGTCGTAAACCAGTGCTTTGGAGTTTAGGTGAATCGTAATACTCTTAAAGGGGAATCGAACCGAAGAAAAATTCAGTCACTGGTCCTGTCGATCGGTAGGAATACAAGAAATGACACACACATGGCTGCGCCTTGAGACGCTGGAAATTGTAGCAAAAAACAGAACATCTTTTGTAATGGTATGGTGGCACAACCAAATGAAGCGTGCAGATGAAAGTGTTTGCACATTTCTTGATATCAGTACAACCCAAATGCACAAGAACATTATAATTCATAGAAAATGCCTAAACTGAAACAGTCTGAAACAGTCTGAAACAGTCTGAAACAGAACGAGGCCCAGGGTGCTTGCACAGAATCAAGACACAAGGGAGTTAATTAGCGCTCGAAAGACGTCAACCAAACACAACAACAAAGACCTGAGTCACCTACGGTAACTCTCACCTGACATGCGTGTAAATACAAGGCACATAAATTCCACCTGAGATACATCGTTTGGTGGAGTTTATGTTCCTTGTATTTACTCGCATGCCAGGTGAGAGTTACCATAGGCGACTCAGGTCTTTGTTGCTGTGTTTTTGTGACGTCTCTTGAGCGATGATTAACTCCCTTGTGCATGAAACGAACGTTTTTCTTTTGGGTCACTCGAATACCACACACAAGAAAGGACAATTAGGCAAGTCAGCAAATCAAAGGTAAGAGTAATCAAATGAAATGAAACGTAGTGAAACATCGTTTCTGAGATCGGTTAAGTGCACAGTCATCACTCATATTCCTACCCTCCACCGCTTCTCTCTCTGTTCACAGCCAAAACAACGCCCACACACTAACAGTCACACCTACACCCACATTAAAACTATCGCATCATTAACAGTATATCAGTTGTTTGTGTTGACCTGTAGGCCTAGAGAGTACAAAAGGTAGGATCTGGGACCCAGAAAACCTGTAAAGGCCAAGGATTAGACATGTTTCTTTTTGCGTTGTTATCGGGATACCATACAGCAGTGTAGTATGCTGATAATTATAACCTGTAAACATAGAAACTACGAAGAAAGTCCTTGGGAAACAACAAACGCACGAAGATGATACATTTTTATTCTTCGTCTTAGCAGTGCACCAACAGTCATGTTAGCAGTGCTCCAATAGTCATGTTAGCAGTGCACCAATAGTCATGTTAGCAGTGCACCACTAGTCATGTTAGCAGTGCACCAATAATCATGTTAGCAGTGCACCAATTACCGACAGGCCAACAGAGTAGGAAGAAAGTCTTTGGGACCAGGAAACATGCGAAGATTATACATTTTGTTCCTTTTCTTCGTGTTAGCAGTGCACCAGTAGTTTGTGTTACCGACTGACCTACAGAATAGCAGGAAAGTCCTTGGGACCAGAAAACCAGCGTCATCCAGTGTTTTGTGTTATCGGCCTTTGTATGAACTGGTGTCTCCAATAGTCTGTGTTACTGACAGGCCTGCAGAGCGGGAATAAAGTCCTTGGGACCAGAAAACCCGCGTCAACCAATGTTTTGTGTCATCAGCCTTTGTATGGACTGGTGTCCACTGCAGTGACTCGACTCTTTATCACCTGTCATGCCAGGCCTTGTGCCAGGACTAGCCTGAGGTCATTCAGACGTTAATTTGGACATGGTCAAAGATACGGCTGTACTATAAATAGCGCGCATGAGTTTTGGAATCCCGAATAATTATGTCAGCCCGACATCCGAGGACATCTGGCCCCACATCATCATCTTAGGAATCAGTCAGAGCCCAGGAGCTGTGTGAAAGTCGAGATGGCCGTCCTGGGCTCCCCGTCCCCAATAGTCATTACAGTCTCTGTGGTCATAAAGCAACATTAGAAGAAGAAGAAGGAATAATCATAATGATCACTTAGAAGAAAAGAAGAAGAAGAAGAAGAAGAAGAAGAAGAAGAAGAAGAAGAAGAAAAAGAAGAAGAAGAAGAAGAAGAAGAAGAAGAAGAAGAAGAAGAAGAAAGAAGAAGAAGAAGAAGAAGAAGAAGAAGAAGAAGATCTGACCCTTCAGAGGTCAGGAGCTGTGTGAAAGTCGAGGAGGCCGTCCTGGGCTCCCCGTCCCTTATGGTCTCTGCGGACGTAAAGCAACATTAGAGGAAGAAGCTCCGACCATCAAAATTAAGAAAGAAAAAAAGAGAAAAAAAAGCAAGACGGCCACCACCAGAACAATAGATATTTAGGTGCCAGACAATGCAAATCAGTTTTATTATCCTTTGCAACCTGCTGCTTCAACAGCTGTGATAAACAAAGTCCCATTGTCCACAGAAACAGTTGAGAACGACTTGAGGCAACAGCTCCTCCAACTCACTCCCTGAGAACCCAGTTCCACCTCCCTCTTTACAATGCTTCTGGGCTCCCAAACAAAGTAAGGAAACATGGTGCTTGACGTCCACAGAAAACATAAGGCTTATTAGGGAGGGGGAGAGGGGGGGGGGGGGGGAAGGTATGGAGGTGGGGGAGAGGGAGATTATATACCTATCGCTACACTGTCACCACCAGAATGACTCCTGCATTAAGATGGGCAGCAACGACAGCCCTTTTAATGTTTCATTAATTGTGAAGGACAAAGTCAGCAAAACAGTGTCCACAGACCACAACTTTCGAAGAGAACGGAGAGCCGAAGCGGATTCGAACCGAGCTCCCTCCGTTTACCGGCCTAACGCCTTACCGCTAGGCCAAACCTGCTCCCACGTGGACGGCAGTTGTTAAAGCACAGCTCTTCTCCGCGTCACACCTTGGACCCCCGCTGTGTTACAACCTACGTGTAAAACACTGGAGACGGTACAAAATAAGATATCTGGTGTCAGGGTCAGCTACAGTGCCTTCCTCAGCGTCACGTAGAAAAACTGGAACTGCCTGACTGGCAGCACGGCGCGAACTCTGATGCGGTCTGCTGTCTCAGTCGATGCTGCAGCACTGGTCGAGCAGCCCGTTCTTAGCTGCGGCGACTTAGCTGCGGATCGCCCCGCTTGGTGGCGCTGGGCATATTTGGGGCTTTGACAAAGCTGAAGTCAGCTGCAAATGATCTCCCCTACACTAGCTTCATTACCCAGTCCGGCCGTTTTTCCATGGAATGACGAACTCAATTAAATAGTTACTGGCAGCGCATAAGAGCATTCTCTCTCTCTCTCTCTCTCTTGATTTTTGTTGTTGTTTTCATGTTGTTTAATATAAACATACATACCCGTTGTTGCAAAATGAGTTAATTAGTAAATTATGTTTGTGAGCATTTACTATAAGCCTAGCTTGTTTAATGCTCATACAACGATTTTGATTGTCCATATTTTCATGAATGTAAATAAACTTTGTTTAAACCACTAGCCAGGTGGCGCTCGGCCTATTTGGGCAGTGCAATGCTCAAGCCAGCAAAGTCGCTCATTGGGCGAACATTTGTTCGCGAACCTAGTTGGGAATATTCGGCGAACCTAGTTGGTTCTTAATTGGGCGAACTTTTACTTCACGAACCTAATTGGGAGTAATCGTCAAACTGCGACGAAGCTATATTCAGGGTCCAGAAAGCTTCGCTCAACATGTTCTGGGAACATTCGTCCTATTCCACGAACATTGTTTCTGATTGGCTGAGAGCAGAGCTCTCCTGTGGACGAGGAAGAAATAAAAATAAAAATGGATGACGGTGTCGCTAGGTTCTTCACTCGCTTCGGAGGGAATTTGCTTATTTGTTGATTTGTGGGAGGCGCAGCTTTGTTTCTGGGACCCAGAATGAGATAGTAGTTATTTGAATTACCCTCTGAGGGATAATTAAAGTATACTGACTTGACCTGACTTGACTTAAGCCTACATTTTCGATCATGCTGTCTGCTGCGCGTCTGCCGCAAGTTCGGGCCGAAGCTTGCATCTCATTACGAGCCAGTTAAGAACGAAGTAAAGTTCGTCGAACTGTCCGAACCACGTTCGGCGAACAAAAAGTTCAATTAAGAAACGAATCATAGTTCGTCAAACTGTCCGAAGTATGTTCGGCGAACAAACGGGCTTTAAGCATGTAATGCTGACTCAAACACATAAAAGGTTCAAAGACCGCTGTTTATTAGGACAAAACACAACCGGCAAATTTTAGGGGTAATCCCCTTTATCAAGCTACAAAACGACATTTAAACAACACTTAATCGGTTAAAAAAACCAAAAACAAAAAGAGAGAGAGAGAGAGAGAGAGAGAGAGAGAGAGAGAGAGAGAGAGAGAGAGAGAGAGAGAGAGAGCTAAACCACTTATCTGTTTTTGACTGAGCAAAGCTGTTTTCATGTCCAGTGCTTGGAAGAATGCTGGCATTCCTCTTTTCACAGTATTTCCATCCTACCTAATATCAGTACCCAGTTTCTGCTACAGTCAGTGTGTGTGTGTGTGTGTGTGTGTGTGTGTGTGTGTGTGTGTGTGTGTGTGTGTGTGTGTGTGTGTGTGTGGTGTGTGTGTGTGTGTGGTTTGTGTGTGTGTGTGTGTGTGTGTGTGTGTGTGTGTGTGTGTGTGTGTGTGTGTGTGTGTGTGTGTGTGTGTGTGTGTGTGTGTGTGTGTGTGTGTGTGTGTTTGCAGTGCGCGTTTTTTTAATTTTATAATACTTTATGTAAATTGTTTTGGTAGGACTGTGCTCTACATGTGTACAGAATATCATATTTAAGTTAATATGTATCATATGAGAGCTCCGGGCGTGGATGAGCCCATGATAAATGTATATTATTATGACAGTGACGTGTAATAGTTGTGATGTAATGACCATTACATGACGTAAAACTAAACTGGCACAGAAGAGTGACAAAAGTCTGCTGAAACAAACAATGACAGTTAACTTTGGACGAATACTCCCTTTTCAAACTCCAAGCACTGCTTTCCGACAGAAAGCGAGGCTTTGAATGTGTTTCCTCTTTTGTGCTAGGCGTACGAAAAAAAATGGTTTATGGCGTGTTAGGGCGTACGCCTGCGATGCATATGCATAATAATGATATGTGAAATAACAATAATCGGTACGTAACGTGTCATTAATTATACTCTGCGATCGCTCTAGGTGCCTATGACTTCTACATATATTTTTAGACGTCAAAGATTCGAATATACACACGTATGCCTACACACCATACAGACAAGATGCCAGAATATACACACGAGCCAGACTACATACAGACGACAGATTCAATACACAACCACACACCAAAAGACACACAGCACAGACACAACACAACACACACAACACACAACAACACACCACACACACACACACACACACACACACACACACACACACACACACACACACACACACACACACACACACACACACACACACACACACACACAAAACACACACACACACACACACACACACACACACACACACACACACACACACACGAGCACGCGCGCAATCGGTGTGAGCAACAACAGCCGAAAACGGCTGATTCGTGACGTAGGTCTACGTATTTGATACTTTTGACTCACATTCCGGACTTGTTTTTGACGTCACTGCTGGGCACAAAACAGCGGCACTCACGGTCCTGTTTTTGCGAATTTCAGACCTCGAATTTGAACAACTAGGGCGTGAATCGGGCGGTTTTACCTGTTACTATCGGCAAGACACGTGTGAACAATTAGGGCGTGAATCGGGCGGTTTTACCTGTTACTATCGGTAAGACACGTGTGAACAGTTAGGGCGTGAATCGGGCGGTTTTACCTGTTACTATCGGTAAGACACGTGTGAACAACTTTGGGCGTGAATCGGGCGGTTTTACCTGTTACTATCGGTAAGACACGTGTGAACAGTTAGGGCGTGAATCGGGCGGTTTTACCTGTTACTATCGGTAAGACACGTGTGAACAACTAGGGCGTGACTCGTGCTGTCTCATCCTTTACTACCGGTAAGACACGTGCTTCTTCCTTGCTATGATCCCCTGCTCAGAGTCAGAGATTAACAATAGCAATAATGATGGATACTTAGAGCGCCTAACCCGCACAGGCACTAAGCGCTTACATATTCTTTAAATGTACATGTTTTCTATATTTCCAATACATACACACACACACACACCCACACACACACACACACACACACACACACACACCACACACCACACACCCACCACACCACCACACACCACACACACACACACACACAACACACACACACACACACACACACAAGAGAAGAGAGCAGAGAGAGAGAGAGAGAGAGAGAGAGAGAGAGAGAGAGAGAGAGAGAGAGAGAGAGAGAGAGAGAGAGAGAGAGAGAGAGAGAGAGAGAGATTATGGAAATGGGACTGAAGAAAATGTTTTTCAAAAGAGATAGGGTTTCAATGAAGATTTAAAAGAACTGACAGAGGTAAAATGACGCACAGAGAGAGAGATAGGAGTGACACAATGGATGATAGGACGACCGGTATCATATTGACTAGAAAAGCCAAACACGAAAGCAGATCTGACTTTACCGGCTGTACCTTTGAGGTGTTGCATAGACCTCGTGATGTTCAAAAATAGGACCAAAAAACCATCGGACAAACTTAATTGACACCGGCAATATCAACAACAACGACCAGCCCACACTGATCACGGTGACACTATAATTATATACGCTTTCTGCTTACAGGAAGAACCGCTTAGCCGATGGCTGTATAGGCCTATGCATAACACTGTAAGGAGTCCATACAAATCTGACGTGTTTCCTGACGTTTCTCTCTCTCCGTGTTCCCCCCCCTACTCACGCCCTCTTTCTCTCGCCCTGTGTGTGTGTGTGTGTGTGTGTGTGTGTGTGTGTGTGTGTGTGTGTGTGTGTGTGTGTGTGTGTGTGTGTGTGTGTGTGTGTGTGTGTGTGTGTGTGTGTGTGTGTGTGTGTGTGTGTGTGTGTGTGTGTGTGTGTGTGTGTGTGTGTGTGTGTGTTAAGTATAATTTTGTTAAATGATTGCTCCAGTATGCGCCACGTGAGGTTTCCAGCACTCAACAAATTGACCATCATCATCATCATCATCATCATCATCATCATCATCATCATCATACCACCATCATCACTACTACTATCATCATCACCATCACCATCATCACCACCACCATCATCATCATCACTGCTACTATCACCAACACCATCATGACCATTATCACCACCGCCATCACCGCTACTACTGTCATCGTCACCATCACCACCACTGTTACCCCCACCATCACTACCACAATCATCACCACCCCAATAAGCATCAGCAGCTTGGCAATCATCGTGAAAGTTAAATCGGCCCATGGCGTAACCAGTGATGGCAGAGGTCGGAGGAAGGATGTCGTAATTAAACCAGTGCTTGGAGTTTGCACTGTTCCCTCAGCTGACGGCTGGTCTGTTTACCAGAGGCACTGCAGCAAGCAGTGTAGTGTGTCTGTGTATATCCACACAGCTAGCTGTCTGCTCAAGTGAGCGCTATTGGGCAGTTCAGCGAGGCTGGTTTGCACTAAAAATAAGTAAACGTGGTACTTAACGTCCACAGAAACCAATAGGTTTATTAGGGACTGGGAGAAGGAGGGGGGGGGGGGGGAAGAGGGAGATTATATACCTATCGCTACACTGTCACCACCAGAATCACTCCTGCATCGAGATGGGCAGTGATGAGAGCCATTTTAATGTTTCATTAATTGTGAGGGACAAAGTCACAAGACAGTGTCCACACACGACAACTTTTGAAGAGAAAGGAGAGCCGAAGTGGATTGGAACCGAGGTCCCCCTGCTTACCATCCTAACGCCTTACCGCTGGGCCAAACCGGCTCACAATTTGTACTAGTGCAAATGCCCTTCGTAATCTTTCGCTCAAGAGGTCGCGTAAGGACTTTGATCCCCACTTCCGTGCCGATTTCTGAGTGGGCGTTGGTTCACGCTGTGTATAACAATGGACGCTGAACCTAGAATTGCGAAGCAGTACAAAATTAATGCCACTACTGTTGTGTATGCAAAAATTGCAGGGCAAAGGTGATGGTGGTGGAGGATGCAAAAAGGTGTCTTTATATCGTTTTTCGGCTGACCAGAAGCTTGCGAATTCGTGGGGAAAATACGTTTTTGGGCATCCTATAGCACGAGCAACAAGTTATTGCTCTTGTCAGACACATTCTGACTACAGGCCTTCAAAAATGCCTTTTAAAGGTGGCACTACAGGTGGCACTGCCATTGTAAAGGAAGTACACACCAGAAGTAAGTAAGTACACATGGTGCTTAACGTCCACAGAAACCATCAGGCTTATTAAGGACGGGTCACCGGAAGTAAAAACGGCCAAAGGACTTAAGCGATGCCGGGTAAAAGTCTAGGGAGTTAACAACCCCGCCTGAACCGCCCAGTAGCTAGCTGACCCATTTCTGCCCGGCTCCCAGGATTATTGAGGCTTGAACCAGCTGTCTGTTGTCCAAGGGGCGAACCAGCTTTCTGTTGTCCAAGGGGCTCTTATGTTCTGCTTTTGTCTGTCGGGCTTACGCCGCGGCGCCATGCCTCTTGACAAGAAGACTCGGGCCGTCCGCACGAGTGAGCCGGTGTGGCCTAGCGGTAAGGCGTTAGGCTGGTAAGCAGAGGGACCTCGGTTCGAATCCGCTCCGGCTCTCCTTTCTCTTCAAAAATTGTCGTCTGTGGACACTGTCCCTCACAATTATGAAACGTTAAAATGGCTCTCATCGCTGCCCTCCTTAATGCTGGAGCCGGTTTAATAGAGCGCCATTTACGCCGTCCAAAGCGATGGTTATAAACTATAACTGCGGCCAGTGAAACGGTTACAGTAGCTACCGACATCCTTATCACGGACATAGTTTATAACACCCCCCCACGCGGGAAGCTGCTCTGCGCTGGCGTTAGCTTGCCGCTGGGTACAAAATCAGCTGTTTGATACGAGATTGATGATGGCTGCAAAAAGACCGGTTCGGTACCGTGCACAGTCCGACTCGTAAGAGATCGTAAATTTGGTAACTGAATAAAACCACTGCGTGTACGATGATCTAGGATTATTTCAGCGTTTTTTTTTTTTTTGGACGCCGTGAGGTCCTTGAGGCAATCGATGAGTTTAATGATTTGCAGTACCTCGCATCGACAAAGGGGAGTTCGTCTGCTCTTGTTGGTGGCCGGAGCTGTACTTGCGTGTGTTTCATTGTACTTCTTTAGAGCCTTTTTTGGTTTGTTTTTGCATTTTATGGTGTACTCTGTGGAAACTGTAACTGAAGCATTTTGAGCTCTTTTATTTTTTATTATTATTATTTTATTTTCTATTTCGTTTTTCTTTTCCCAGTGTCTTTCGTTTGGTGTTTTGCAGAAAATTGTGACGCTCAATTTTTTTTAAAAATTATTTATTTTACATTACTATTATTATTAATCAATGCAAATAATTATCGCTTTGCGGTTTTATGCAACAGGTACTTTTCAGCGTGTGATTGGAGATTCATTCGGTGTCAGTTTGTAGCGGATGAGAAGGAAAATCCTGGGGGTTTCCAGTCACAGTTAAATATAGACGGCCTTACGCTATCGCAGCTGTAACCGACAGCATTTTGTACATCGTGGCCGCGATTTGGCGGGGCTGTCGTAAATTCGAATCGTGCACATAACTATAATCGCGCAGTGGGTCGGAGGGCTTTCCGCTAGCGTAGTTTACAACCGTGTTCATTAAACCGGCTCTAGGAGTCATTCTGGTGGTGACAGTGTAGCGATAGGTATATAATCTCCCTCTCCCCCCACCTCCGTACCCCCTTGCCTCCTTTTCCCCCCATCCCTAATAAGCCTTACGGTTTCTGTGGACGTTAAGCACCATGTTTACTTGCTTACTTACGTCCGCACGCCCGTTTATAACCCCTTCACTCACATTTAGGCCGACTTGAAGTGATCGGCGACTGAAAGTGAAAGTCGTCTCCAGTCTGTGGAATGAACAAACATGTTCTAGGTCCCACTCTTTGTCTTCCTACGGGGGACCGATCTACTGAACCTAGAATTAGAGAGTCTGAGAGAGAGAGAGAGAGAGAGAGAGAGAGAGAGAGAGAGAGAGAGAGAGAGAGAGAGAGAGAGAGAGAGAGAGAGAGAGAGAGAGACAGACAGACAGACAGACAGACAGACAGACAGACAGACAGACAGACAGACAGACAGACAGACAGACAGAGAACTCGAACTTGAAAACTTTATTTTCCAAGGATTGTAGTTTAGGTTCATTTAGACCTGTCTAACAACTAGTCCTTGCTAAACTACTGAACGAGAGAGAGAGAGAGAGAGAGAGAGAGAGAGAGAGAGAGAGAGAGAGAGAGAGAGAGAGAGAGAGAGAGAGAGAGAGAGAGAGAGAGAGAAAGATGGGGTGGAGAGGGGGGAACAAGGGGGAAAAGGGAGAGAGAGAAGGGGGGAAAAAATGTAGGGGGAGAGAGAGACAGATAGACAGAGAGACAGACAGAGACAGAGAAATAGGCAGACAGTCAGACAGAGAGAGACAGAGAGATTGACAGAGAGGCAGACAGACAGAGACAGAGAGATAGAGTGAGAGGGATCCTCTCGACTATGAAACACAAAATAAGCAACACTACTGTATACGTGTCCGCTGGCCCAAGTGTTGAACTACCATGTGTGTCCGCGAGTTGAAGTGTTATGATCACAGGCTAGTAAGCCTTTGCCTACAAGTTACCACTGACCCACTTAATGTGGACAATATTATTATGTACAGCCGCCCGCTAAAATCTCACGAAGACCTTTGAACTGGGGGGATTTCCGTTCAAAGTCAAGTACATACGTACATACATATTCAGATTGGTGAATATTCATGTCCAGGTGCAAGTTACGCACGCACTTGAAGTGTGAACCGGTTTGGCCTAGCGGTAGCCTATAACACGTAGGCTGGCAAGCAGACAACGTTTTGAACCGATTTGGCCCAGCGGTAAGGCGTTAGGCTGGTAAGCAGAGGGACATCGGTTCGAATCTGATCCGGCTCTCCTTTCTCTTCAAATGTTGTGGTCTGTGTACACTGTCTTGTGACTTTGTTCATCACTTCCTACTGAAACATTAAAATGGCTCTCATCGCTGCCCATCTAAATGCAGGAGTCATTCTGGTGGTGACAGAGTAGGACAGGTATATAATCTCCCTCTCTCCCCACCTCCATACCCCTTCCTCCCTTTCTTTTCGTCCCGAATAAGCCGTATGGTTTCTGTGGATGTAACTCACCATGTTTACTTACTTGCAGACGACATCAGTTCCATTCCTCGCTTCGACTTTCTTTTCTCTTCAAGCGTTGTGATTTATGGATAATGTCTTTGTGACTTCGCCCTTCACGAAATTTATAACGAAACATGAAAATGTGGCTCTCATTGCTTCCCATCTTAATGCAGAAATCATTCTGTGTGATTAATTTTTGTGTGTGTGTGTGTGTGTGTGTGTGTGTGTGTGTGTGTGTGTGTGTGTGTGTGTGTGTGTGTGTGTGTGTGTGTGTGTCTGCGTGCGTATGTGGCGCGCGCGCGGCGCTGTGTGTGTGTGTGTGTGTGTGTGTGTGTGTGTGTGTGTGTGTGTGTGTGTGTGTGTGTGTGTGTGTGTGTGGTGTGTGTGTGTGTGTGTGTGTGTGCGTGTGTGTGTATGTCGGGCGTGCGTGCGTGCGTGCGTGCGTGTGTGTGTATGTGTGTCTCCGTGCGTGCGTGCGTGCGTGTGTGTGTATGTGTGTCTGCGTGCGTGCGTGTGTGTGTATGTGTATCTGCGTGCGTGCGTGCGTGCGTGCGTGCGTGCGTGCGTGCGTCGTGTGCGTGCGTGTGTGTGTGTGTGTGTGTGTGTGTGAGTGTGTGTGTGTGTGTGTGAGTGTGTGTGTGTGTGTGTGCGTGCGTGCGTGCGTGCGTGTGTGTGTGTGTGTGTGTGTGTGTATGTGTGTATGAGAGTGTGTGTGTGTGTGTGTGTGTGTATGTCTGCGTGCGTGCGTGCGTGCGTGCGTGCGTGCGTGTGTGTGTGTGTGTGTGGCCGGCAATGTGTGTTTATGTGTGTGTGTGTGTGTGTGTGTGTGTGTGTGTGTGTGTGTGTGTGTGTGTGTGTGTGTGTGTGTGTGCGTGTGTGTGTGTGTGCTGTGTTTGTGTGTGTGTGTTTTGTGTGTGTGTGTGTGTGTGTGTGTGTGTGTGTGTGTGTGTGTGTGTGTGTGTGTGTGTGTGTGTGTGTGTGTGTGTGTGTGATAAAACGAGCGTATCCTTATGTCTTTGTTAGCGCTCCTGGCTCTTACGAGATGTGGCGCCATAAATAATAATAATATATTGAATCATTCTTATAGAGCGCCATTCTCTAACCAGAACGTTGCTAACCAAACTCACTGTGCTGTTATTATTATTATTATTATTATTATTATTATCATATGCTGGTAGAGAGTGTATAACGTTACGTGTAAACCCCCCCCCCCCTCTCCGGACCACGCAACCCCACGCCCACAGACACACACACACACACACACAAACAGCAACACACACAGACACACACACACACACACCACACACACACACACACACACACACACACACACCACACACACACCACACACACACACACACCACACACACACACACACACACATACACGCACACACACACACACACACACACACGCACACATACACCACACACACACACACACACACACACGCCTACACAAACAAAACACACACACTGACACGCACACACACACACGCACACGCACACACACCGCACACAACGCACACACGCACAAAACACACGCACACACACACACACACACACACACACACAACAACACACACACACACACACACACACACACAACACACACACACACAACCACACAACAAACACAACACACACACACACACACACACACACAACCACACGGATCTCGGTCCCCGCCAGTACCTCCCTGAGACAACTGGGCCTCAAACACGTTTAACGAGCAAACGAGTTAGTAATTCTTTGGTGCTACATTATAAGACGCCGAAGTGGCGCGCCTTGACCTACATTTCAAGAGAACGCGTACGTATATATATCTTATCACCAAGGACACAAAGACTGCCCAAGCACAGCAGTTGAAACAGCAGTTGCGCAGTGCACAAGTCGCTGGGCAATGGCGAGGGGACACCGCTTTAATACTTCCATTGTTCTGGCGGCGGTCCACGGTCACTCCGGTCTTTTTCGGGCGGTTTCCGCGGTCGAGCCTTCACTCTGTCGTCCCCTTCCCACTCTGTCCCCGTCCCTAATAGGCCATCTCGCCTCCGTGGACGTAAAGCACCAAGAAAGAAAAAGACACAAAGAGCTGTATGCATGCAGACTATAGTGAGGCAGACCGCAGACCCAGTCCAGATTCCACAGAAGCCCCGGCAGCTGGCCAAGAGAAAACCTGGGACAGTACTTACACTGGCATGTGCGCGGTATATATATATATATATATATATATATATATATATATATATATATATATATATATATATATATATATATGATCCAAACACATAAAAAGTTCAAAAGAACGCTATTTATTAGAACAAAACACAACCTGCAAATTTCCGGGTTAATCCCCTTTGTCAAGCTAGAAAACAACACTTAAACAACAGTTAAACGGTGAAACACGATGAAACATGAGACAGAAAGGTAAACCACTTATCTGTGTTTGGTTCAGCTATGTCGTTTTCTTGTCCAGTGCTTGGAAGAATGTTGGCATGACAATGACGTGTAATAGGTGTGATGTAATGAATATTATATGGCGTAAAATTAAAATGGCACAGTAGAGTGACAGAGAAAGGGGGGGGGAGAGAGAGAGAGAGAGAGAGAGAGAGAGAGAGAGAGAGAGAGAGAGAGAGAGAGAGAGAGAGAGAGAGAGAGAGAGAGACAGACAGACAGACAGACAGACAGACAGACAGACAGACAGAGAGACAGACAGACAGACAGACAGACAGACAGTCTGTGAGACAGAGAGAACAGACAGACAGACAGACAGACAGACAGACAGACAGACAGACAGACAGACAGACAGACAGAGAGCTGAGCTTTGAAATACGGATTCATGACTTCCGACCTTTCGAAGAGGAAGAAGGCTTCTTCTCTCTATATAATTATGCCAATGCCAGTACTGTGTCCTGAAAATTATAATTATCAGCAATATAGATCTATCAAGAAGAAAAAAAATTAAAGTGGAAATAAAAATGTGTGATAAAAAGGAACAATAATAAAAATGAAAAAAGAGAGTCTATGTCTGTTGAATGTGTCACGGACACATAGATGATGCACACTGGACCTATAAGAGATTTAAGGTCATAGTACGTACAGCTTCCGACACTATTACCCTTAACCCCTTCACTGCCCAGCCTGTAAAACTTCTGGGCTGAGAGATGCTGGGACGTGCCTGCAAACAGTATAATTATTTCTGGTCCTATAACATCTACTGTCAATGCTATGCGTTGTGATGAAAGTCCTTTCACATGCCAGTGCGAAAAAGGAGACAAAAAGGCTTAAAGGTTTAAAATTTCGCTCTTTCACCGGTCGCTTTCCAGTGACATCATGGCAGTGAAAGGGGCTATAACGAGTCTATTCGCGCTTCACTCCTTTACAACAGCGTGGAGACTTCCGAAGCCTACGTTTAGAGGAATGCTGTACTGTGTAGCGTTGAAGCTTAATTTACACTGTTGTCTGGAACATAGGCCGAGGGGGGAAAACAAACAAAGCAAGCAAAGAAACAAACAAACAACCCCCCACCCCCCCACCCCCCCACCCCTACCCCCCCCAAAAAAAAAGAGCACTAGTTTGCGAGTACTGGGGGGGTAGGCCATATTTCCAATAGAGGTCTGAATCTGACCCCCGGAAAGCGTGTGTTGTCGTCATTTTGTGTTTAACACGTCATGCAGCGTTGGGTGTCACCAACACCCGCTCCATGAAAAAGGCGGGGGCCGCGAGAGGGAGGGTGGTGGTGGAGCGGGAGAGAGAGAGAGAGAGAGAGAGAGAGAGAGAGAGAGAGAGAGAGAGAGAGAGAGAGAGAGAGAAGAGAGGAGAGAAAAGAGGGAGGGAGGGAGAGAGAGAGAGGGGGAGAGAGGGAGGGGGAGAGAGAGAGAGAGAGAGAGAGAGAGAGGGGGAGAGAGAGAGAGAGAGAGAGAGAGAGAGAGAGAGAGAGAGAGAGAGAGAGAGAGAGAGAGAGAGAGGTCGTTATCATAACAATGAAAAAAAAGAAAAGAAGAAGACGAGACCAAAACAGAGAGAGAGAGAGAGAGAGAGAGAGAGAGAGAGAGAGAGAGAGAGAGAGAGAGAGAGAGAGAGAGAGAGAGAGAGAGAGAGAGAGAGAGAAGTCGTTATTGTAACAATGAATAAAGAAAAAGAAAAGAAAAAAGAAGAAGACCAAAACAGAGAGAGAGAGAGAGAGAGAGAGAGAGAGAGAGAGAGAGAGAGAGAGAGAGAGAGAGAGAAGAGAGAGAGAGAGAGAGAGAAGAAGTCTAATGAAAAGAAAAAAAGAAAAAGAAAAACAGAGAAGAGAGAGAGAGAGAGAGAGAGAGAGAGAGAGAGAGAGAGAGAGAGAGAGAGAGAGAGAGAGAGAGAGAGATCGTTATTGTAACAATATGAATGAAGAAAAGAAGACCAAACAGAGAGAGAGAGAGAGAGAGAGAGAGGAGAGGAGAGAGAGAGAGAGAGAGAGAGAGAGAGAGAGAGAGAGAGAGAGAGAGAGAGAGACGGACAGACCGACGGACGGACAGGCAGAGAGAAGCAGGCACAACAGGTGTGTGGAGAGAACGGAGGGGAACAGAAGAACCTGACAAGGTTAAGCCTTGTAAATTCTCCTTTAAACTTGAGTCGCAGCGCAGTAGCAAGCCATGGCTTTGCAGTGATAATGAAAACCTTGACACAGAGCCTGTGTACCGGCTTTAACATGTAATCAAGACCATACTTCGCCTCCAGTAGCAACCTACAGTGCTACACCGCGGTGACCGGCTGCAAGCACGAATAACAGCGACTTGTGGAGGGAGGAAAATAACAAACCCGTTTAGTGGAAACTGGTCCTCTGCGAGTCCCCATAAATTATACAGGCAACAATGCAACTCTTTTATGCGACTAGTGTGACCGTTTGGGTCACAGTCACATAAAAATGTTGCATAACGAAAAAACGAAACGAAAAAACAAAACAAACAAAAAACGAGAGGAAAAAATAAAATAAAAACAAAACAAACCCGTTAAAACAAACAAACAAAAACGAAAAGAAAACGAGATAAATAAAATTAAAATAAAAATCTTTTTGGGGGGAAAAATAGAAGAAGAAAAAATGTCTATTATTAGCTCTTTTTTTCTTTTCTTTTTCTTTTTCTTTTCTTTTTTCTTTCTTTTTTTCTTTTTTTCTTTATTTCTTATATACATTTTTATTGCTGATAACATTTGCATCTCGATGTACATTATGTACCGCAGGGTAGGCGCTTTACAAATTTACATTATTATTATTATTATTATTTGCGCCTTAGTTATATATTGTGTTCGAGCGCTTGCTCTTGTCTAATGTATAAAGTGCGGTAGTAATTTATTATTGGTACTCATGTACTTGTTCATAAGGAATGTCTTGTGCGAATGTAACTTCGCTTTCTAGCCCCCAGGGGCGAAAAGCTCAATAAAACCTTGAAACCTTGTTTACGATATCCTTCCCCCAACCACTGCCCTAATTGATAATATCGGCCATAATAATATATAATATTACCATAGGTCTCGAAAGACTGTCAGCCAACGTACAGGTATCGTTGTTGCTCAAATGAAAATAAATTTGTAGCAGACAACTCGAGTTATATCAGGCGTTAAGAATCAACACACGAGACAGCGATCGTGCAGTATCAACACACGAGACAGCGATCGTGCAGTATCAACACACGAGACAGCGATCGTGCAGTATCAACACACGAGACAGCGATCGTGCAGTATCAACACACAAGGGAGTTAACTAGCGATCGAAATACGTAACACAAGTACAACAACAAAGACCTGAATCGCCAACGGTAATTCTGCCCAAGGTACATCAACTCTACCACAGGTACATCCTCTTACTTACAGTGTACTTCTTACTTAGGGGATGTACCTCTGGTGGAGTTTATGTACCTGAGGTGACTCAGGTCTTTGTTGTTGTACTTATGTTACGTATTTCGAGCGCTAATTAACTCCCTGTGTGTTGATACTGCACGAGCGCTAATTAACTCCCTGTGTGTTGATACTGCACGAGCGCTTTGGGTCCTGTTCTGTTTCAGATTTGTAAGTCGATTAGTTAGTTAGTTAGTTAGTTCTTGGATTCTGACGCCCTGTCAACCGCACAGGGTCACCTCAGGACGAATGACACGTTGAAAATGATTTTACACCTGTTAAAAACACAAGCCAGTAATTCACAGGTTTGTCTAAATCACTGTTAAGTGTCACGTCGTCCCAAACCAACCACCTATCTATCTGTCAATGCACAATAAAATAAATATAAAAAAACGCAGAAATTAAGGTCCCCTTTATTGAGAACCCCAAGATGACAAAATGTTGTCCCTTTTAAAGCCTAAAGCTGGTCAGAATGTAGCCACAAATTGTTGTCCCTCTTAAAGAATAAAGTGGGTCAGAATGTAGCCACAAATTGTTGTCCCTCTTAAAGCCTAAAGTGGGTCAGAATGTAGCCACAAATTGTTGTCTCTTTTATAGCCTAAAGTGGGTCAGAATGTCGCCACAAATTGCTGTCTCTTTTAAAGCCTAAAGTGGGTCAGAGTTTAGCCATAAATTGTTGTCCATTTTAGTTTTAAAAGCTAAAGTGGGTCAGAACGTAGCCACAAATTGTTGTTCCTTTTAAAGTCTAAAGTGGGCCAAAATATAGCTACAACTTGGTGTCCCATTTAAAGCCAAATTGGGTCAAAATGTACTAAAAATGTGTTGACCCTTTTAAAGCCTAAAGTGGGTCAGAATGTAGCCAAAAATTGTTGTACCTTTAAAGCCTAAAATGGGTCAGAATGTAGCCAGAAACTGTTGTCCCTTTTAAGCCTAAGGTGGGTCAGAATGTAGCGACAAATAGTTGTCCATTTTAAAGCCTAAAGGTGGTCAGAACGTAGCCACAAATTGTTGTCCCTTTTAAAGCCTAAAATGGGTAAGAATATAGCCAATTTTGTTGTTGTTGTCCCTTTTAGTTTTAAAGCCTAAAGTGGGCTAGAATGTAGCCACAAATTGGTGTCCCTTTTAAAGCCTGAAGTGGTCAGAATGTAGCCACAAATTGTTTCGCCTAGAGTGGGTCAGAATGCAGCCACAAATTGTTTCGCCTAGAGTGGGTCAGAATGCAGCCACAAATTGTTTCGCCTAGAGTGGGTCAGAATGCAGCCACAAATTGTTTCGCCTAGAGTGGGTCAGAATGCAGCCACAAATTGTTTCGCCTAGAGTGGGTCAGAATGCAGCCACAAATTGTTTCGCCTAGAGTGGGTCAGAATGCAGCCACAAATTGTTTCGCCTAGAGTGGGTCAGAATGCAGCCACAAATTGTTTCGCCTAAAGTGGGTCAGAATGCAGCCACAAATTGTTGCCCCTAAAGTCGGTCAGAATATAGCCATACACGCTTTGCCCACTGCCAGGACTTTCTTCTCCCGTTGCAGATGTCCCTCAAACCCGCCCAGGGTGACGCTGCCAATGGCAAAGACACACGCCGCCCGACGGCCAAGTCTCCACCGAGGACCCCCACCCCCGTCCCCGCCACGCCCCCGGACGGGGGCTGGGGTTGGATGATCGTCGTGTCGTCCTTCATGGTGTCCGTGTTGGTGGACGGGGTGTGCTTCAGCGCCGGCATCTTCTTCAACCCCTTCCGGAGTTACTTCGGCACCACCAAGGCCCAGACCGCCTGGGTGGGATCTGTGCTCAATGGATCCTACCTTACTGTCGGTACGTTTCTCCTCTCTGTGTCTGTCTCTGTGTCTCTCCCTGTCTCTCTGTCTCTGTCTCTGTGTGTCTGTGTGTCTGTGTGTCTCTGTCTCTGTCTCTGTCTCTGTCTCTGTCTCTGTCTGTCCTTCTCCTCCTCTCTCTCTCTCTCTCTCTCTCTCTCTCTCTGTACATCTGTCTATGTACGTCTGTCTCTGCCTCTGTCTCTCTCTGTTGTGTCTGTGTCTGTCTGTCTCTGTCTCTATGTCTGTCTGTCTCTGTCTGTCTGTCTCTGTCTCTCTGTCTCTGTCTCTCTCTCTCTGTACGTCTGTCTCTGCCTCTGTCTCTTTGTCTCTTTCTGTCTGTGTCTGTCTGTTCGTCTCTGTCTCTCTGTCTCTGTATCTGTCTCTGTCTCTCTCTGTCTCTGTCTGTATAAATGTCGGTCTGTCGGTCCGTCTCTGTCTCTGTCTGTGTGTGTGTGTGTGTGTGTGTGTGTGTGTGTGTGTGTGTGTGTGTGTGTGTGTGTGTGTGTGTGTGTGTGTGTGTGTGTGTGTGTGTGTTTCTCTCTCCTTCATTCAGCCTCTCCCTGAAGATCATGAAAGAACAAAACCACCGATGTCGGCCCATCTGACCGAACTGTTTCTGTTATGTCTCTGTCTTCAGGACCCGTGGTCAGCGCCTTTGTCAATCGCTATGGCTGCCGTCCAGTGGCCATGGTGGGGTCAGTTTTTGCGGCTGCAGCATTTTTCCTCAGCACCTTTTCGCCCAGCATGCCAGTGTTGATAATAACATACGGGCTGCTTGGTGGTATGTACAGCACCGTTCCCCTGTTTCTGTGCCTGATTCTGCCTGCCTGCCTGTCTCTCTGTCTCTTTTCCCTTGTCTCTCTTCAGCCTTCTGTTCTTCCCTCCTTATCTCTCTGATTCACACACTCTCTCTTCCCTTATTTCTCTTCCCCTTTCCCTTCTGTCCCCCCTCTCTCCACCCCGCCCCAATTTGTCCTCTGTAATCTCCCGGTCCCCTTTCTGTCGTTTCCCCCCTCTCTCCCCCCCTCTTTGCCACCCTTCCCCTCTCTCTCTTTATCAACCCCTCCCCCTCTCTTCCACCCCACCTTCACCTCCCCACCCCCTCTCTCTGTACCACCCCCCTCTCCCCAACCCCCACCCCCCTCCATCTCTCTCCACATCACTCTTTCTCCCCTCACCCCCCTCTCTATCCGCCGCATGTCTCACTTCTTAGCATCCGACTATCTAGGCTGTTTGATGGCAACGTGACAGTTGATTTAGAACACAACCCTTCATTCCCCCAGACACACGACGACAACGACAACAACAACAAAACAACAACAACAACAACAACAGACAAAACTTAATCTCTTTCTCTTTCATCCCAGGTTTTTCCCCCCCCCCCCCCCCCCCTGTTTCCCCCCTTTTTCCCCCTTTTCACCCCTCCCTTTTTCCCACCCCCCTTTTCCCCCCTTTCCCCCCCTCTCTCTGTTTCCCCCCCCCCCTCTCTTCCCCCCCTTTTTCACCTCCCCCCCCCTCTCACCCCCCCCTCTCCCCAACCCCACCCCCCCCATCTCTTTTCCAAATCATCTTTCCCCCCTCCCCCCCCTCTCTATCGCCCGGTTCACTTCTTGCACCCATATCTAGGCTGTTTGATGGCAACGGACTTTGTTTTAAAACAAACCCTTCATTCCCCCAGACACACGACGACAACGACAAAACAACAAAAAACAACAACAACAACAACAACAGACAAAACTTAATCTCTTTCTCTTTCATCCCAGGCATCGGCTTCGGCTTCGTCTACCTCCCCGCCATCGTGATGGTGGGGTACTACTTCGAGAGGCGGAGGGCTCTGGCCACGGGCATTGCGTGCTGCGGCTCGGGCATCGGGGCCTTCGTCTTCGCGCCGCTCTGCAACTTCCTGCTGGAGCAGTACGACTGGAAGGGGGCCACCTGGATCCTGTCCGGCCTCGTCCTCAACGGGCTGCTCTTCAGCGTCTTCTACCGGCCCCTGGGACACGCCTCAACGACTCCGGAAGACCAGGCGAAGGTCGTGGAGAACGGAGAGTCTTCGGAGCAGAAACAAGCTCTGCTGCAGGCGGAGGAAGAGGAAGAGAAGAAGAAGAAGGAGGACGAGGAGGGGGAGGAGCAGGAGAAGGAGGAGGAGGAGGAGGAGGAGATGACCAAGGAGGGTCCCGACCTGGACACGGCGCTGTCGGCCTCGTCGGGTGACCACGCGGACAGGGCCGGGGCCGGAGTCGTTCAGACCCCGTCCATCGTCTTCGTCACGGAGGGCGACGGTCTCAGCGTCATGCGCAACGTGAGGTCTCCGGCCAGCCTGACCTCCCCGACCCTCCCGGCGCCGGACGGGGCCGCTGTCCCTTCCGGAGAGACGGAGGAGAGGCTCAACCCTTCGCTGAAGGACGTCGAGCGGACCCACTCCGGCGAGAGCCGCCGAGCCCCGGAAAAGAACGACGGCGCCTTTCCCAGAATCAGCGACCTGATCCGGACCGTGACGCCGGAGGTGCGCCGCATCGACTCCGTGGAGTCCAAGACGTTCATGTCGGACTTCCAGCTCAAGGTCGCCAACCCCGTCGCCCGCATGGCCTTCAGCCAGGACATCGTGGGCCCCAACAGCGTCAAGAAGCGACACCCCCACGCCAGCCAGCGCTTCCACCAGCAGCGCCACGACCGCCGCCACCACCACTCGCACAACTACCTGGAGGTGGACAACCCCTTGCAGCGGAAGGATATCTTCTACAGCGGCAGCTTGAGGCACATCGCCGAGTACCAGTCGTCGGAGAACATGGCGGAGTACCGGCAGAAGGTGACGATGGCGGAGGGGGCGTGGCAGGATGAGGAGGAGGAGAGTGGGTCCGGATCCGGGGCGGGGGGCAGCGACGAGGCGGGCGTGGACAGCAGGAAGATGAGGAGGAGGCGGAGCGTGTTCAAGAGGGTGGTGTGCGACCCTTTGCGTCACGTGTTTGACGTCAGTCTCTTGCGAAGTCCTACCTTCGTCATCTACGGCTTCTCCTGCTTCTTGTGCATGTTAGGTGAGCGTGTGGTCGTGTGTGTCCGTTTCTCTCTGCCTCTGTCGGTCTGGCTGTCTCTCTGTCTCTGGGTCTCTGTCTCTCCTTGTCCCTGTGTCTGTTTCTGTGTCTCCCTGCCGGCCTCTGTCTTTCTGTCCATGTCTGTCTTTCTGTCTCTTTCTTTGTCTGTCTGTCTTTCTGTTTCTTTCTCT
>JABMCL010000183.1:210000-220000 GCA_018857735.1 Alviniconcha marisindica
GCTGACAGTTTTCTGGATCCTGTGACGTAACTAAATACGGCAGTGGTTGAAGGAAGGATGTCGTAGACCAGTGCTTGGAGTTTGGGAACGACCCTGTCACGCGTTCCAATGAAGACAGCAAATTATCGAAGAACATTCGGAAGAATATTTGGATTCACGTATCAAGACGCATCATAATCAACACAGAGGCGAAGAGGGGACAGAAAAATCTCCAAAGGTCAATGAGTCACTGACATCTGCTACAACAACAGCAAAACATGGTGCTTAACGTCCACAGAAACCATAAAGCTTATTAGGGACGGGGAGAAGGGGGGAAGGGGTATGGAGGTAGGGGAAGAGGGAGAGAGACTATTATACCTATCGCTACACTAGCTGTCACCACCAGAATGATTCCTGCATTAAGGTGGGCAGCGATGAGAGCCATTTTAATGTTTCAGTAGGAAGCGATGGACAAAGTCACAAGACAGTGTCCACAAACCACAACCTTTTTGAAGAGAAAGGTTAGCCGAAGCGGTTTCGAACCGAGGTCCTTCCGCTTACCAGCCTAACGCCTTACCGCTAGGCCAAACCGGCTCACAAACAACAACAGCGACGTTCGATTCAACTTTGAACTTGAAACGGACATGGCTGTGTCACGTGGTTGTCCAATCAATCAGTTTCGAGCTTTCAACGTCACGTGCGTTGCATTGTTGGTAAAACTAGGGACCTTCCCGATCTAAAAATAAACACAAGCCAGCAGCTATTTCTGTGGCGATTGATGAATCGCGCATGTGTAGACAGCAGAGCCGGACTTACGGACCTTTTAGCAAATCGGGGTTAGCGGCTATCCGCCTAAACTCTCTTTGCTGTTAGATGCGGGTCCTGATCATTTGGCTTTTCATTCCCTCGTCATACAGATGTACTTTACCACTCCACATATTATGTATTCTAATAGTCCCTAATAGTCCCTATGGTCTCTGCGGACGTAAAGCAACATTGAACATAATATATGTATGTCTCATAAAATGTGCACAAATGTTCACTCACGGACACAAGTACTTAACACTATTTCAATAATCTGAATAAAATTTAATGTTTAAAATATGACTGCAATCATGATTTTAAAAGAGCAGTAAGATGGAAGTGGTGGTGGTAGTAGTTCTAGCAGCAGCAGCAGCAGCAGTAACGGTAGTTTTAGAATAATAGCTGCTGTAGCAGTCGTCGTCGTCGTCGTCGTCGTCGTAGTAGTAGTAGTAGTAGTAGTAGCAGCAGCAGTAGTAGTAGTAGTAGTAGTAGCAGCAGTAGTAGTAGTAGTAGTAGTATCAGTCGTATTAGTATTTGTAGCAGAAATAATAGTAGTAGTAGAATAGCAGCAGTAGTAGCAGTCGTACTAGTAGTTGTAGCAGAAATAATAGCACTATTAGTGTAGCAGCAGTAATAGTAGTCGTACTAGTAGTTGTAGCAGAAAATGATAATAGTAGTAGTAGTGTAGCAGCAGAATAGTAGTCGTACTAGTAGTTGTAGCAGAAAATGATAATAGTAGTAGTAGTGTAGCAGCAGTAGTAGTAGTCGTACTAGTAGTTGTAGAGAAAAATAGTAGTAGTAGTGTAGCAGCAGTAATAGTAGTCGTACTAGTGGTTGTAGCAGAAAATGATAATAGTAGTAGTAGTGTAGCAGCAGTAGTAGTAGTCGTACTAGTAGTTGTAGCAGAAATAATAGTAGTAGCATAATAACGGCAGTAGTAGCAGGTTTGAGGGGAAGGTTTCAGGAGAAAACGTGTGAAGAGAAGTGTGGTTCAGCCTGGAGGTCCACGAAGAGACCTATGTCTTCAGACGTTGATTTACCATGCTTGTTTCCCACGCTGAGTGGCAAATTGACTAGTGATGTGATAGCAACTAGGTTTGATCGGTCTTTCTGTTCCGATCGATCAGTGACGTTAATACGTTAATAGGAGAAAACAAATGTGAACACTGCCGAACTGTGCAGAGCAAGGCTAACGTAGCTGCTGCAACTGCTGCAAGAAATGTGCCCTAATGCATTGGGTAAAGCCAGACCAACGCAGCTACTGCAATGGGAGAACTGTGCCCCTGAAGCTTAAACCAGACCAGCACAACTAAAGCAAGCGTAAGCCAGACCAGCTGAGGTAAAGCAAGAACTGTGCCCCTGAGGCCTCAGCCAGACCAACGCAAGTGAAGCAAGAGTAAGCCAGACCAACGCAGCTAGTGCGAGAACTGTGCCCCAAAGGCACTGCATAAAGCCAGACCAACGCAGCTAGTGCGAGAACTGTGCCCCAAAGGCACTGCATAAAGCCAGACCAACGCAGCTAGTGCGAGAACTGTGCCCCAAAGGCACTGCATAAAGCCAGACCTAAGGAGAGGAAACCAGAAGAGATGAGCATCAGCACAGACTGTAGCCCCTAGCTGACGGTCACAAGCTACGTACAGCAGGCTGAATGTTGCGTCAGCGCTGCAATGGCCGTGCAGGCACGTACAACACGACTCACACCAGGGAGCTGGCGGCGAGACGGAACCAATAAAGATTTTCTACATCAAGATACCGCTTGCGGCGAGATGGAACCAATAAAGACATTCTACACTAAGATACCGCAGTCCATGCCAACCCTGAGGAAGCTAGGGCACGGAGAGTTGCCGCCCTTCTCAACTGGCAACTGCAAATACTAACTGTCTTTGCTCATTTCTGTCTGATCGCGCGAAGAGAGCGTATTAATTTTGTCGACTTCGCTTTGAGTAAAATAAAAGTAAAAGCAGGAAAGTGATGACTTAATAATTACTGGGCACAATTTTGGCGCGCCTTCTTTTCGACTAATTGTGGTCTGTGTGATGTTTGTGCGGTTGTTAGTCCGGAAGAAACTGGTGACGGATCAGTCTGCTCGGTCCAAGGCGAGCAATATAATTATGTCCTCATGCGGCTGGTTTTTTGTTTTGTTTTGTTTGTTGCGTGTGTGTGGGTTTTGTGTGTGTGTGTGGGTGGGGGGGGGTGTGTTTTTGTGTGTGTGTGGTGGGTGGGGGGTGTGGGTGTGGGTGTGTGTGTTTGGGTGTGGGGGTGGGGGGGGTTTTGTTGTTGGGGTTGGTTTGGGGGTGTTTTTTGTTTTGTTTTTGTTTGTTTTTGTTTTTTTTTTTGTTGTTTGTTTTTGGGGGGTTGTTGGGTTTTGGGTTGGGGGTGGGGGGGGGGGGGGGGGGGGGGGAGGGGGGCTTTTTTTGTGTAGGATATTTGGCCCCCCCAAAACCACAGGGGGCCCCAGAGGAATCGGGGTTTCTTCAGTGGCCGTAAAAGGCCTGAGCTATTTGTGTAGAATATTTTGGCTAGAACCAAGAGCCAGAGAATCGGGGTTTCTTCGTAGGCCCTAAGGACTGACTATTTCGTGTAGAATATTTTTGGGTAGAACCACAGAGCTAGAGAATCGGGGTCTTCTTCGGTAGGCCGTAAGGACTGAACTATCTTCGTGTAGAATATTTTGGCTAGAACCACAGAGCTAGAGAATCGGGGTCTTCTTCAGTAGGCTGTAAGGACTGAGCTATCGTCGTGTAGAATATCTTGGCTAGAACCACAGAACCAGAGAATCGAACACTGCGTGTGGTGCACAGGCCGAAGTTGATGACTATAGCGAAGGAAAGTGCAGAGAAGCCGCCGGCTTGCGAGGTATGTTAATTGTGAGAGTGGCTTAACTCGTCTGTTCCCACCGTCCCTTGCTCAGGACGCCTCGTGCTTTTGTTTCGTTGGTCTGTTTCAGCTGCGCGTCATTTTTTTGCATTCTGCTGGCGTGAAGCAGTATCCACAGAAGAACTTCCTGTAGGATATACAGAAAAGAGGTTATTCAATATTGTATCCTGTTTTTGTTGTTGTTAATGTTGTTGCTTTATCCTTGTTATTCAATATTGTTCCCTGTTTTTGTTGTTGTTAATGTTGTTGCTTTATCCTTGTTATTCAATATTGTTCCCTGTTTTTGATGTTGTTAATGTTGTTGCTTTATCCTTGTTGTTGTTTGTTTTGCTTTTGCTTTTATTTTATTTTATTTTTTATTGGTTTCCTTTTTCTCTTTTTTCTTTTCTTTTCTTTTTTTCCCGTTGTTGTTTTTCCACAAGACCGACACTTACAAGGGCAGGAAAGCTTTAAAAAAAAAATCTACGTCAGAGTGTTTTAGTGTCCAAAACAACAACAAAAACAGTAACAACCACAACAACAAAATCGGACCCGCATCGGTTAACTCAAAGACGTCTCCGGAGGTTAAAGTATCGGCAGGAACGGAGATTCCAGGAGAGAAAATTCGGAATGAACTGTGAAGTTAGAAATCAGAGAGAATTCCTAGCAGTACGCGAAGCGTGCAAAGCTATGTTCTGATCTGCAGACAAAACTATGAAATCAGTGTAGCAATAATCCCGTGTGAATATGAATGCAAATTTCTGACTGTGTATAACATTATTTGTGTGTGAACGAAAATATAAACTAAAGAGACCACCAGTGTTGTCCTCGATTCTATGGTTAAGCCATTCAGTTTGATTGGTTGGTTGGTTGGTTGGTTGGTTATGGGTTTTTATTCATTCTAAACTCAGAAATCTCAATGCTTTGATGTCATTTTCCACTGGGTGTAAAAAGATGGGAGTTTCTGCAAAGATCATTTCAGACTGTCTGGCCATTTGTGACTTGTCAAAAGTTTAACGTAAATAAAAAATGTAAACAAATCTGAAACAAGAACGACTGCTAGCGTTCTAAAACATGATCCAAACACATAAGAGATTAAAAAAGAACGCTATTTATTATGGCAAAGCACAACATTCGACTTTTCGGGGTAATCCCCTCTTTCAAGCTACAAAACAACAGTTGAAGGGTGAAAAATGAAATGTGGGATACTTATTTGCTTTTGGTTGAACTGTTTTGTTATGTTGTTTTGATGTTTACTTTTAAACCTCTATTCAGTGAAAACTAATAAAACTATTACACTAATAACAAAATCTGAATCAAGCACTCAAGCTGATATACGAACGGTAAAACGATAATCAATATATATATATCGAACTAAACTAAACATTCATTTTAGGTCGAAATGTAGAAAAAACGAATCACCACACACACACACACACACACACACACACACACACACGCACACCACCACCACCACCACCACCACCACCATCACGACCACCATCACGAAGACCACCACCAACAACAACAACAACACAACAACAACCAAACAAACAAGCAAGTAGTTAATTGTTGAGGCATTATAGCCCATTGTTGTTGTTGATCGCTTTTATACAGCGCTATTCTGCGCTCTCGAACAAACTCTCTGCTCTCGCATGTGATTCTGTTAGAGCGACAAGCTTTTTATAGCGCATTTTTTGAAGATCCACCGAAGTGGTGTACTTACAGCGCTGGCATGGCTGGTGCCACATGAATCTGCTGCCGTCTCGGCGCGTTCTGTGTACACCACACAACCATGCACCATGTCACTTCATGCAAAGCCACATGCATAAGGTGCAAGCGTGCTTAGCTGTAACCTACCACCTGCACTTCTGACAGAATGGCCGGGATCTTTTACATGCTACTGCGGATACGTAAGAGTCAGCAGAGAAAGTTGACCCCGGAGAAGAAAATTCTCCCACCGCTCCTGCAGGGACTCGAACCCGGGACTGTTCAATCACGAGTCCGGTGGCGGCTCTATCCATTCAGCTATTCCCGCTCCCCACTGTATTTAGCGCTCGAACACCTTAAACAGAGCAAATCCGACAGGTAAAAGAGAGAAAACCCTTCTCCAGAAACAGATCACAGCGTGTGAGCTGGTAATGGCCTAATGGTAAAGCGTTGTGTTGGTAAACAGAAGAACCTCGGTTCGAATCCGCTTCGGCTCTCCTTTCTCTTCAAAGGGGTTGTGGTTTGTGGACACGGTCTTGTGGCTTTGTCCCTCACAATTAATGAAACATTAACATGGCTCTCATCGCTGCCCACCTCAGTTAATGCAGGAATCATTCTGGTGGTGACAGTGTAACGACAGGTATATAATCTCCCTCTTCCCCCCCCACTCCTACCCCTCCCCCCCCTCCCCCCCCTTCTCCTCGTCCCTAGTAAGTCTTATGGTTTCTGTGGACGTTAAGCAACATGTTTACTTACTTACTAAGTCATTCTGGGTGACAGTGTAGCGACAGGTATATAATCTCCTCTTCCCCCACCTCCATACCCCCTCCGCCCCCCTTCTCCTCGTCCCTAGTAAGTCTTATGGTTTCTGTGGACGTTAAGCAACATGTTTACTTGCTTACTTACTAAGTCATTCTGGTGGTAACAGTGTAACGACAGGTATATAATTCCCTCCCCCTCTGCCAACCCCTCCCCCCCCCCCCCCCCCCCCCCCCTTCTCCTCGTCCCTAGTAAGTCTTATGGTTTCTGCTGGACGTTAAGCAACATGTTTACTTACTTACTAAGTCATTCTGGTGGTGACAGTGTAGCGACAGGTATATAATCTCCCTCTTCCCCCCCTCCATACCCCCTCCGCTCCTCCCTCCCCCCCCCCCTTCTCCTCGTCCCTAGTAAGCTTATGGTTCTGTGGACGTTAAGCAACACGTACTACTTACTTACTAAGTCATTCTGGTGGTGACAGTGTAACGACAGGTATATAATCTCCCTCTTCCCCCACTTCCGTACCCCCTCCGCCCCCTTCGCCTCGTCCCTAGTAAGTCTTATGGTTTCCGTGGACGTTAAGCGACACATTTACTTACTTACTTACTTACTTACTACTTACTGTAGATCACAGCATGACGATATCAAGCTGTACCATAAAACTTTCTATTCCTGGGGCCTTTGGCTCAGTAGAACCAGACGGAGAAGTCTCGTGTTAGGAAAACACTGCCTCAGCTAATTAGCATAGCCTGTCATCTGCATCCTTACTGCTGTTAAGAACACCCGATCTGCTGATAAACAGACAGTTGCGAACCGGAATCGGTTCACAAAGAGCGCACGTGCATTGTGTCCGCTTGTAGGAAGTGTGTGTGTGTGTGTGTGTGTGTGTGTTCTGGGACTGAGTTTCCGTCACTGCCGAGTGTCTGCCTGCTGAAGAACTGGTACACGGAGTCTAGAGGATTATGTAAGTATTGCGATCTGACAGTGTTTGTTTGTCTGCTGCGAAAAAAGTGATGAAAATTGTAGCAAAACGTCTTCGGGGAAGGAGGAAGGAAACTGCTGGCTTCACTCCCTTGTTCTGTCAATATTTATATCGTCCTCCTTGCCGCCGAGAGAGAGAGAGAGAGAGAGAAGAGGAGAGAGAGAAGAGAGAGAGAGAGAGAGAGAGAGAGAGAGAGAGAGAGAGAGAGAGAGAGAGAGCATGAGAGGAGGAAACACTGGCTTACCCCTGTTTGTCAATATTTATATCGTCCTCCTTGCCGCCGAGAGAGAGAGAGAGAGAGAGAGAGAGAGAGAGAGAGAGAGAAGGGAGAGAGAGAGAGAGAGAGAGAGAGAGAGAGAGAGAGAGAGAGAGAGAGAGAGAGAGAGAGAGAGAGGAGGGAAACTGCTGGCTTCACTCCCTTGTTCTGTCAATATTTATATCGTCCTCCTTGCCGCCGAGAGAGAGAGAGAGAGAGAGAGAGAGAGAGAGAGAGAGATGAGAGGAGGAGAGAGAGGACGAGAGAGAGGAGAGAGAGAGAGAGAGGAGGGAAAACTGCTAGCTTCACTCCCTTGTTCTGTCAATATTTATCGTGCCTTGCCCCGAGAGAGAGAGAGAGAGAGAGAGAGAGAGGGGGGGGGGGGGGGGGAAATATATATTTTAATATATAAAAATAAGCATACTTCAAGGTGCAGCCTTTTTAGTTTGCTCTTTAGCAAATGAAAGAAAGAAGAAGAAGAAGAAAAGAAAAAAGAAGAAAAGAAGAAGAAGAAGAAAGAATGAAAGAAAAGAAAAGACGTTGACTAGCGTAGCAGCTGGTTGTAGATATTTAGGCCGTACCTTCCCGCCTTGTTCGTGACGTTACCGACACAGACTACCGGGTACAAAATGGCAGCACTCGCTGTCTTCTTTTCGCATCCCCTTTAAGTCACAAGTGATTCTGATTCACTGTTCATGACCCACGTCGCTTTAGCTTTAGAAGAGAAAAGGGGGAAATGAAGTTGAATTGACCGGTAAGGTTGAAAAAAAGAATGGCAATATTCCTGGCGGTAGTGCAATATATTTAGCAATTTCAAAAAGCTACATTTTGCTAAACTCCGCAACTGAACGATGCTGTGAACTGATTTAACGCCCAGTCAGTCAACCATGACGGTTATGTGGGGGCGAACTGGACGAAGAAATATTATTCAGAACTTGAATTTTAACAAGCTATTTTATAATATCTCAATATAGTATGCTGGAAAACTGCTAACTTAGCCCGGTATCCATTCAAAATAACCACGGGGCTCAAACAGAACATTTTAAGGGAACTGCGCTCAAAATATTCGTCAAATGGTAGAGCAACGTCGTGTATAAAACCAACATCCATTCCAGGTCATCAGTTATTCCATTTCATGTCGCTTAAAGATCGAGCTTTACACATCACTCTCACCGGTCGCTAAAGCTCTAGCTTTACACTTCACTCTAACCGGTCGCTAAATCTCGCGCTTTACACTTCACTCTAACCTGTCGCGAAATCTCAAGCTTTACGCATCACTCTAACCGGTTGCTAAATCTCTTCACTCTAACCGGTTGCTAAAGCTCGAGCTTTACACTTCACTCTAACCGGTCGCTAAATCTCGCGCTTTACACTTCACTCTATCCGGTCGCTAAATCTCGCGCTTTACACTTCACTCTAACCAGTCGCTAAATCTCGCGCTTTACGCATCACTCTAACCGGTCGCTTTGCACTTCACTCTAACGGGTCGCTAAAGCTCGAGCTTTACACTTCATTCTAACAGGTCGCTAAATCTCGCGCTTTACACTTCACTCTAACAGGTCGCTAAATCTCGCGCTTTACGCATCTCTCTAATTGGTCGCTTTACACTTCACTCTAACCGGTCGCTAAAGCTCGAGCTTTACACTTCATTCTAACAGGTCGCTAAATCTCGCGCTTTACACTTCACTCTAACAGGTCGTTAAATCTCGCGCTTTACGCATCTCTCTAACTGGTCGCTTTACACTTCACTCTAACGGGTCGCTAAAGCTCGAGCTTTACACTTCATTCTAACAGGTCGCTCAAAATCTCGCGCTTTACACTTCACTCTAACCGGTCGCTGAAGCTCGAGCTTTACACATCACTGTAATCGAAACAAAGCGTTCCACCTTTTGGGCAGAAAATACACATGTATAAATAAATAAATAAATAATCAACAAGTAAGCTTTGCAACCCTCCCCCCACCCCCCACCCCCCCACCCCCACCCTCCGCACCTCCCCACCCCACCCCACCACCCCTTCTGACGAAGTTCTGCTGCGATGTGGATATCAGCTATTTGACGCAACGCGTAACAAACGGATTGAATAAACAACAACTGGAAAGTGAAGTAGTGTTTACTTGTCATTCATGACGGAGTCTTGCAGTTTACTGTGGACCAAAGCCAAAGAAACAGCAGCGCAGTCGGCTAGTAACCTAGGCATCCTGCAAACCTCAGACCAGAAGATCTGTCGGCAACTTCAGGGAGCATGCATACATGCGGCCACTACAGTACCGTGGGTGGTTGGCCTTTAGGCAGCCGTCAAGTGTTTAGTACACTAATTGCCACGCGATCAAATTCGTGCCGCTAGTAAATTGCTAGTAATTAGCAGCTTGGCGGGAGGTAAGGTTAGAAATGAGTAAGTTCAAGCGTCAGAACCATCAAGTTTAACGCAGAACACAGTGATATAGCTGCAGGCGCCAAAATCAGTGACGCCGTTGTCCATGTGTTACTGTTGTTCGCTACTGCCAGGATCCGCTCGAAACTGGTGATTTTTGTTGCTGTTGATTATTCATTTATTTATTTTATCGGTAAAAAAAAAAAAAAAAAAAAAAAAAAAAAGAAGAAGAAGAAGAAAAGAAAAAGAAAGAAGAAGAAGCAGATGAGAGGAGCGGATTT
>JABMCL010000183.1:230000-247500 GCA_018857735.1 Alviniconcha marisindica
GCTCGCACACGCACGCACGCACACAAACACACATATACGCACACACACACGCACGCACGCACACGCACGCACACGCATGCTCGCACACGCACGCTCGCAAATGCACGACACACACACACACACACACACACACACACACACACACACACACACACACACACTCACACTGGAGCCATTAAAGCTATCGCCGCCAAGCGATCAATCGTAACACCAACATTAGCTACCATGTAACTTCATGACCAGTCGCCTCCCTCTGGCTAGCAAATAAACTTTAGCCAGACAACTCCCGCCTCCTAGGGCGTAGCTATCCGGCTAAAAGCGAGAGGCGAACACGCGTTGTGTTGTTTACTCCACTTGTCTAAGTGGGCGGAACCACCTGTCTGAAAGTCAGAGGCGAATTGTGTTCATCGTCCCCATTGTCCTCCTCGTGTTGCCCACCGTCCTTTACTCCAGTGGGTGGAGCTATCTGGCTGAAGGCGAGAGGTCGACACGCCTTAGGTTGTTTACTCCAGTGGCCTCAGTGGGTGGAGCTATCTGGCTGAAGGCGAGAGGTCGACACGCCTTAGGTTGTTTACTCCAGTGGCCTCAGTGGGTGGAGCTATCTGGCTGAAGGCGAGAGGTCGACACGCCTTAGGTTGTTTACTCCAGTGGCCTCAGTGGGTGGAGCTATCTGGCTGAAGGCGAGAGGTCGACACGCCTTAGGTTGTTTACTCCAGTGGCCTCAGTGGGTGGAGCTATCTGGCTGAAGGCGAGAGGTCGACACGCCTTAGGTTGTTTACTCCAGTGGCCTCAGTGGGTGGAGCTATCTGGCTGAAGGCGAGAGGTCGACACGCCTTAGGTTGTTTACTCCAGTGGCCTCAGTGGGTGGAGCTATCTGGCTGAAGGCGAGAGGTCGACACGCCTTAGGTTGTTTACTCCAGTGGCCTCAGTGGGTGGAGCTATCTGGCTGAAGGCGAGAGGTCGACACGCCTTAGGTTGTTTACTCCAGTGGCCTCAGTGGGTGGAGCTATCTGGCTGAAGGCGAGAGGTCGACACGCCTTAGGTTGTTTACTCCAGTGGCCTCAGTGGGTGGAGCTATCTGGCTGAAGGCGAGAGGTCGACACGCCTTAGGTTGTTTACTCCAGTGGCCTCAGTGGGTGGAGCTATCTGGCTGAAGGCGAGAGGTCGACACGCCTTAGGTTGTTTACTCCAGTGGCCTCAGTGGGTGGAGCTATCTGGCTGAAGGCGAGAGGTCGACACGCCTTAGGTTGTTTACTCCAGTGGCCTCAGTGGGTGGAGCTATCTGGCTGAAGGCGAGAGGTCGACACGCCTTAGGTTGTTTACTCCAGTGGCCTCAGTGGGTGGAGCTATCTGGCTGAAGGCGAGAGGTCGACACGCCTTAGGTTGTTTACTCCAGTGGCCTCAGTGGGTGGAGCTATCTGGCTGAAGGCGAGAGGTCGACACGCCTTAGGTTGTTTACTCCAGTGGCCTCAGTGGGTGGAGCTATCTGGCTGAAGGCGAGAGGTCGACACGCCTTAGGTTGTTTACTCCAGTGGCCTCAGTGGGTGGAGCTATCTGGCTGAAGGCGAGAGGTCGACACGCCTTAGGTTGTTTACTCCAGTGGCCTCAGTGGGTGGAGCTATCTGGCTGAAGGCGAGAGGTCGACACGCCTTAGGTTGTTTACTCCAGTGGCCTCAGTGGGTGGAGCTATCTGGCTGAAGGCGAGAGGTCGACACGCCTTAGGTTGTTTACTCCAGTGGCCTCAGTGGGTGGAGCTATCTGGCTGAAGGCGAGAGGTCGACACGCCTTAGGTTGTTTACTCCAGTGGCCTCAGTGGGTGGAGCTATCTGGCTGAAGGCGAGAGGTCGACACGCCTTAGGTTGTTTACTCCAGTGGCCTCAGTGGGTGGAGCTATCTGGCTGAAGGCGAGAGGTCGACACGCCTTAGGTTGTTTACTCCAGTGTGCCTCAGTGGGTGGAGCTATCTGGCTGAAGGCGAGAGGTCGACACGCCTTAGGTTGTTTACTCCAGTGCCTCAGTGGGTGGAGCTATCTGGCTGAAGGCGAGAGGTCGACACGCCTTAGGTTGTTTACTCCAGTGGCCTCAGTGGGTGGAGCTATCTGGCTGAAGGCGAGAGGTCGACACGCCTTAGGTTGTTTACTCCAGTGGCCTCAGTGGGTGGAGCTATCTGGCTGAAGGCGAGAGGTCGACACGCCTTAGGTTGTTTACTCCAGTGGCCTCAGTGGGTGGAGCTATCTGGCTGAAGGCGAGAGGTCGACACGCCTTAGGTTGTTTACTCCAGTGGCCTCAGTGGGTGGAGCTATCTGGCTGAAGGCGAGAGGTCGACACGCCTTAGGTTGTTTACTCCAGTGGCCTCAGTGGGTGGAGCTATCTGGCTGAAGGCGAGAGGTCGACACGCCTTAGGTTGTTTACTCCAGTGGCCTCAGTGGGTGGAGCTATCTGGCTGAAGGCGAGAGGTCGACACGCCTTAGGTTGTTTACTCCAGTGGCCTCAGTGGGTGGAGCTATCTGGCTGAAGGCGAGAGGTCGACACGCCTTAGGTTGTTTACTCCAGTGGCCTCAGTGGGTGGAGCTATCTGGCTGAAGGCGAGAGGTCGACACGCCTTAGGTTGTTTACTCCAGTTGCCTCAGTGGGTGGAGCTATCTGGCTGAAGGCGAGAGGTCGACACGCCTTAGGTTGTTTACTCCAGTTGCCTCAGTGGGTGGAGCTATCTGGCTGAAGGCGAGAGGTCGACACGCCTTAGGTTGTTTACTCCAGTGGCCTCAGTGGGTGGAGCTATCTGGCTGAAGGCGAGAGGTCGACACGCCTTAGGTTGTTTACTCCAGTGGCCTCAGTGGGTGGAGCTATCTGGCTGAAGGCGAGAGGTCGACACGCCTTAGGTTGTTTACTCCAGTGGCCTCAGTGGGTGGAGCTATCTGGCTGAAGGCGAGAGGTCGACACGCCTTAGGTTGTTTACTCCAGTTGCCTCAGTGGGTGGAGCTATCTGGCTGAAGGCGAGAGGTCGACACGCCTTAGGTTGTTTACTCCAGTTGCCTCAGTGGGTGGAGCTATCTGGCTGAAGGCGAGAGGTCGACACGCCTTAGGTTGTTTACTCCAGTTGCCTCAGTGGGTGGAGCTATCTGGCTGAAGGCGAGAGGTCGACACGCCTTAGGTTGTTTACTCCGCTTGTCTAAGTGGGCGGAGCTATCTGGCTACACGTGACATGTGAATTGTGTTGATGGTCCTTGTCTCATGTGTATTCCTTATGCTGCTGCTCCCGTATCATTGGCGGGAGCTGCCACGAGTATCATTTTTGTCGCGACAAATGTTTGTCGGGACAAATGTTTTGTCGCGACAAACACATGTTTTATCGCGACAAAAGTATGCTTGTCGCGACAAACATATTGTTGTCGCGACAAAATATTTTTGTCGCAACAGAAGACGTGTTTTGTCCGCCAGTGATACTCCCGCTCCTTTACTCTACTTGTCTCAGTGGGTGGAGCTATCTGGCTACAAGTGAGGAGTGATCGAATTATGTTAGTATTCCTTGTCCTCATGTTCCTCCTTGTGATGCTCCCCCCCCCCCCTCCCCCACTCCCGAACTCTCCTTCACGCCGTCCTTGTTTGTCACAGACAACAGCACGGCGGCCAGAGTGCTGCACGAGTGGTGTGGAGAAGACCTGACGGTGGTGCACTCAACGACCTCAACCGTTCTGCTGCAGCTGAGAACCAACCACCATCGGCGCCATCGGGGATTCGCCATCAAGTATTCCCTCCTGACGTTGTGTGAGCTGCTCGACTGTGTGTGGTGTGTGGTGTGTGTGTGTGTGTGTGTGTGTGTGTTGTGTGTGTGTTGTTTTTTGTTTTTGTTTTCCTTTGTACACTTTCTGATTGTTCCACTGGTCGCTTTTACATAAGCAATCGATTTACTGGATCGATGACCAAATTTAACCAGCTTTGCAAACTAAAACACGCACGCGTGCGTGCGCGCGCGCGCGCTCACACACACACACACACACACACACACACACACCACACACACACACACACACACACACACACACACTGGCACATATTTGCTAGACCTGAGGGCGGGTGTTGCCGCCTCAGTAGACTGGTCTGTTAATTGTGATGTACTTTGAACCCAGATCGTCCTGAAGTGACCCTGTGCTGGTCATTACAATCCAGTTGCTTATTTATCTTGAGCCCAAACGACATGCGGCGTTCTACACGTTTTATCACCATCGTCGTCATCATCACCATCGTCTTCGTCATCGCCGCTCCCCCGCCGCCGCCACCGCCGCCGTCAACATCATCATCGTCGCGTCGTCATCATCTCATCATCATCATCATCATCATCATCATCATCATCAACAACAACAACAACACTTTAGCTTTAGGCTGCCGCAGACTTTGTAAACAGCTAGGGTACTGCAGTGTTGGGGTGGACTGATTGTGTGCTTCAGCGGACAACACGTGTGAGAGCGGCCAGGTGAAGACCATCCCCTTGGGCGACAACGCCGTGGTGGCTCACTTCACAGGCCCTGCCTGGACCTACCACTCCAACCTGCTCAGGTGAGGGCTCCCCGCACCAACCTGCTCAGGTGAGGGCTCCCTGCACCAACCTGCTCATGTGAGGGCTCCCTGCACCAACCTTCTCAGGTGAGGGATCCCCGCACCAGCCTGTTCAGGTGAGGGCTCCCTGCGCCAACCTGCTCAGGTAAGGGCTCCCCACAACCACTTGCACAGGTGAGGGCTCCCACACCAGCCTGCTCAGATGAGGGCTCCCCACACCAGCCTGCTGAGACGAGGGCTCCCAAACGAACCTGCTCAAATGAGGCTTCCACATCACCCTCCTTAGGTGAGGGCTCCCCATACCATCCTGCTCAGACGAGGGCTCCCACACGAACCTGCTCAAATGAGGCTCCCACATCACCCTCCTTAGGTGAGGGCTCCCCACAACCACTTGCACAGGTGAGGGATCCCACATTAACCTGCTCAGGTGAGGATTCACCCACCAACCTGCTCAGATGAGGGCTCCCCACGCCAACCTGCTCAGGTGAGGGCTCCCACACTAACCGCTTCAGGTGAAGGCTCCCCACACGAGCCTGCTTAGGTTAGAAGCAAGTCTATGTTTTGAATGCGACTGCTCCTATGGTCACGCTTGTAGGTCAAGCCTTGAAGTGTGACTGCAGCCTTATCTATACTGTCTGCAGGCTCTATACTGGCCTGGAACAGAAACATGTGAATTAAGGCTTCAAGTGTGACTGCAGCCATAGATATACTACTGCAAGCTCTACGCTGGCTCTAAGAGCCCAGGAGCTGTGTGAGAGTCGAGGTGGCCGTCCTGGGCTCCCGTCCCTAATAAGCCTACGGTTTTTGTGGACGGAAAGCAACAGTCAACCAACCAATACTGTCTTAGGACAGAAGCACGTTATGGCTTCAGTGGTGACTGCAGCTATATCTATATTGTCTGCAGGCTGTATACTGGCTTAGGGCAGAAGCAGGTAAAAGGCTTGAGGTGTGACTGCTGCCTTACGACAGAAGCAGGTGAAAGCTGGAAGTGTGATGTAGCTATAGGACAGAAGGAGGTCAAGGCTTGAAGTGTGATGTAGCTATAGGACAGAAGGAGGTCAAGGCTTGAAGTGTGATGTAGCTATAGGACAGAAGGAGGTCAAGGCTTGAAGTGTGATGTAGCTATAGGACAGAAGGAGGTCAAGGCTTGAAGTGGGATGTAGCTATAGGACAGAAGGAGGTCAAGGCTTGAAGTGTGATGTAGCTTTAGGACAGAAGCAGGTCAAGGCTTGAAGTGGGATGTAGCTATAGGACAGAAGGAGGTCAAGGCTTGAGGTGTGATGTAGCCATAGGTCAGAAGCAGGTCAAAGCTTGAAGTGTGACTGTAGCCATAGGACAGAATGTCAAGGCTTGAAGTGTGACTGTAGCCAAAGGACAGAATGTCAAGGCTTGAAGTGTGACTGTAGCCATAGGACAGAATCTCAAGGCTTGAAGTGTGACTGTAGCCATAGGACAGAATCTCAAGGCTTGAAATGTGACTGTAGCTATAGAACAGAATGTCAAGGCTTGAAATGTGAATGTAGCCTTAGAACAGAATGTCAAGGCTTGAAGTGTGACTGTAGCCATAGACCAGAAGGTCAAGGCTTGAAGTGTGACTGTAGCTATAATCAGAAGAAGGTCAAGGCTTGAAGTGTGACTGTAGCCATAGACCAGAAGGTCAAGGCTTGAAGTGTGACTGTAGCTATAATCAGAAGAAGGTCAAGGCTTGAAGTGTGACTGTAGCCATAGAACAGAAGGTCAAGGCTTGAAGTGTGACTGTAGCCATGGAACAGAAGGTCAAGGCTTGAAGTGTGATGTAGCCATGGAACAGAAGGTCAAGGCTTGAAGTGTGACTGTAGCCATAAGACAGAAGCTGGTCAAGGCTTGAAGTGTGATGTAGCCAGCCATAAAGCCACACTTGCTATGCTGGCTCCAGGCTCTGTTTCACTGGCCTTTCAGCACAGAAGCGGCTGTGGAAGGGTGGTCTCATTAGTACGTGTTTAACGCGAAACCGACATTGCTCAGAGACAGGTGGATCAGTAGCATGCATTCTGAACGGCTTTCTTTTTTTTCTTTCTGGGAGGAGAGAGGCAGGGCAGGAGAGATCGGTGTGTGTGTGTGTGTGTGTGTGTGTGTGGAGGAGTGGGGGGGGGGGGGGGGGGGGAGATTCGGAAAAAGCAAGATACATGAGGTCGTTTGTTTGACTTCTCGGTGTTTTGGTGTGAAGCACGTTTGGTGTGTGTGTGTGTGTGTGTGTGTGTGTGTGCGCGCGCGCGCGCGCTTGCATATGTGTGCGCGCTTGCGTGTGTGCCTGACATATACAGAGAGAGAGAGAGAGAGAGAGGCAGAGAGGCAGAGACACAGACAGAGAGCGTGTGTGTGTGGTATATGCTCGTGTGCGCGCGTGCGTGTGTGTGCGTGCGTGCATGCGTGCGTACGTGTGTGTGTGCGTGCGTGCGTGCGGGCGTGCGAGCGGGCGTCTGTGTGTGTGTGTGTGTGTGTGTGTGTGTGTGTGTATACAATGAGAGAGGAGGAGAGAGAGAGAGAGAGAGAGAGAGGAGAGAGAGAGAGAGAGAGAGAGAGAGAGAACTTGAACTCGAAAACTCAAGGATAGTAGCGTTAGGTCCATTTGGATCTAACAGCCAGTCCTTGCTATTCTACAAAGAGAGACAGGCAGACAGGCAGACAGAGAGCACATGTTGATGGTCGTGCGCCTATGCTCCAAGCACTGTAACTGGCGATGCGAGTTCCTAGTGTCAGCTTGTGTCAACAGAAGTAGTTTTCACGTGCACAACACTGATCTAAAAATACATCACTGGTGCAGCAGGTACAGGTCGCTGACTTGGCGTTTTGCGTGCAGCACGTGCACATTCTGCGTGCGCTTCCTGCTCACGAGCCCTGGCCACTTAAAGGTGCTCTATTCTTCTCGAGACAGGTTTTACCTAACAGGTAGAAAAAGGTATCAAAGTAACAAAAACAAAGGATATACCTTTAAATCGGTGGGGTTAAAGTCTTCGTTGATTTTTTTAAATGTTTTTTTTAATATATATTGAATTTCTAATCTTAGATTCGTTGGTGGGGATTGGCAGGTCTGGCTGCATGTAACAACTGGTGTCCCAGCTCACCTGTGCTGCACGCATCGCCGCTTTAATATGGGCACAAATAGTTTTATTTTACCATACAGTGATCGCGCTAGTCATTTTTCAAAACTGGTGTGACATCTACAAGGTAGCGAAAGTGGTACAGGGAAACCGGTCAGAAAATTACTGTAGCCTGTCAGATACACGGCCATCTGTACTACTACTAGCAAACACCCTGCTCCCTTCCCTGTGTAGAAGACACACATACACAAACACACACACACACACACACACACACACACACACAAACGCACACTCACAGAGAGAGAGAGAGAGGGGGGGGGGGGGGGGGGGGGGGGGGGGCGCGGGCGTGCGCACGCTCTCTCTCTCTCTCTCTCTCTCTCTCTCTCTCTCTCTCTGCGTTTTTTTATTTTTTAAATAGTTTTGGGACCTGGTCAAGGAAAATAGTAGCCAATACATTAACCGATTGCCGATTTTGTTTCCGATATATGCTGATCTTAGCCGGTAAAATACCGGGAATTGTCGGTTAAGGCGAACTCTGCATTACAATTTACACGCATAAATATTATTTTATGTTGACCTTTTTTCACCCACAGCACGTGCAGCTGGCGACTTGTGGTAGATGACGTCACGGCAAAAGTCGTCATTGACCTGGACAACTTCGACACAGGACTGCCATGCGAAGATGGAAACTTCTCTGTATACGATGGTACGATACCCGTGAACATCAGAGTATTGCAGGCTTTTTTCTCTATTTCTCTCAGACTGACAGGTAGACTTTCAGACTGACAGGTAGACTTTCAGGCCGACGGGTAGACTTTCAGACTGACGGGTAGACTTCAGACTGACAGACTTTGAGACTGACGGGTAGACTTTGAGACTGACGGGTAGACTTTCAGGCCGACGGGTAGATTCTCAGACTGACAGGTAGACTTTGAGACTGACGGGTAGACTTTGAGACTGACAGGTAGACTGACGGGTAGACTTTCAGTCTGACAGGTAGACTTTCAGACTGACAGGTAGACAGGTAGACTTTCAGACTGACAGGTAGACTTTCAGACTGACAGGTAGACGATGATAAAATATTTTATGAAACACAAAAATTGTCTGCTTATCCTGTTTCAGTCGCTGGTTCTGGCGTGCCTTAAGCAAAGAATATGTAATTATAATCTGTCTTAAGTAAGAAGTAATGAGAAGCCCTCAGTTCCAGTTCTGCTGTGACCATTTGAGTTTCCTTATTTAGTCGTAACATTATATTATTTCAATACATTTCAGAGAGGATACTTTCTGCAAGAAACTATTATGCATTCAGAATATCCCGTTAAAATTCGCCAGATCCGTTAAATTATATCGAATTACTCTGTATTAATGTGCTACGAGTATTTCACAACAAAGACACATTAATATATATATATATATAGCTCTTCTTTGTCCCTTGCGGGAAATTCTGGTCGCCTTACCTGGGTAAGGCACAGCAGCCGCAAGAGCAGCGCTACCCACTCCTGTCAGTGTGTGCAGTGTTTTCCTGTGTCCAAACAGTGGTGTGGCTGCCAGTGTTTGGGAGTTTTAACGTGCGCACTGATGTTGATGCATGTGATTGCACACGGGGGCTGTACAGACACCATGAGACAGTCTGCACTGGATGTTGGCTCTGGGAGAAAAATGCCTAATTACCACACCGGGGACTTGAACCCGCGTCAGTATTGCGCCTGGCTTTTCAGTTGGACGCTCCACCAACTGAGCTATTCCCGCCCCGATTATTTAGATATTTAAGATTACAGGCCCACGCAGAAACACTTTTACTAACATCTTCTTACTTCAGTTTCCGTCCTTAACTTTCATTACTCAGTTTCCGTCCTTAACTTTCATTACTCAGACAGTTTCCGTCCTTAACTTTCATTACTCAGACAGTTTCCGTCCTTAACTTTCATTACTCAGACAGTTTCCGTCCTTAACTTTCATTCTCAGACAGTTTCCGTCCTTAACTTTCATTACTCAGACAGTTTCCGTCCTTAACTTTCATTACTCAGACAGTTTCCGTCCTTAACTTTCATTACTCAGACAGTTTCCGTCCTTAACTTTCATTACTCAGACAGTTTCCGTCCTTAACTTTCATTCTCAGACAGTTTCCGTCCTTAACTTTCATTGCTCAGACAGTTTCCGTCCTTAACTTTCATTACTCAGACAGTTTCCGTCCTTAACTTTCATTACTCAGACAGTTTCCGTCCTTAACTTTCATTACTCAGACAGTTTCCGTCCTTAAATTTCACTTACTCAGTCAATTTCCGTCTTTAAATTTCATTACTCAGTCAATTTCCGTCCTTAACTTTCATTACTCAGACACGTGTGTCACTTTGATGTGCATAGCCTAACTTACTTTCGTCACTAGGTTAATATGCTTAACAAACTTTCACGCTCTAACAAGGCCTATCAAGTTAACAGGGCACGCATTTACTTAATTAACTGTTTGCTGTTTGCTACTGTTCTTGCGTGATTTCGTTTAATAGAAAATGTGTGACGTCTTTCGGGGGCTAATCAACTCCTTGTGTGTTGTTTCTTTCCATTAGGACTGCAAACTTCTAGTCCGGAAGTCAGTCGCTGGTGCGCACGCAGCACAAAGCCATTCACATCCGTCTATTTGACCGGAAGTCAAGGAATGGTCGTCATCAGAACGAGGCCGAACGTCACTGCTGCTTTGCGATTTCGGTTTTACACACGACCCAAGATTTGTGAGTAGAAAACAGTCCATAGAAGAATTTTTAAACACAGTTTTAATTTTTTTTTAAAGAGCGAGAATGATCAAACAAGATCTGGGTTCAAAGCACCAACGAAATAAGCAACTAATTCCTAATAGATCTGTATCTCGTAAAACTCACTTCCAGAATCTAAATGCACTGCTCTATGCGCTGAGCATAAGACTGGGGGGTGTAGGGTGAAGGCGGGAGGGGGATGGGGGGGGGGGGGGAAGGCGGGAGGGGGGTGGGGGGTAAATACAAGGCATCTTACACAATCTTACTCCTAGCGTCAAAATAGACACTATTATGCGACTGTCTGAAAATAGCTTCTCTAATGAGCACGTGTGTTCCCCGTAACCTGCTCCCTTTGCCAAGTCGTGTGGAACAGATCGTAAGGTCAATACACTCCTGTGCACAGACTGTCATGGCAACAATTAACAAAAAACGGGATTACGCTATAATGGCAAAGATTAGCAGACAGAGACTCATGCGATAACGGCAAAGATTAGCAGACACAGACTCATGCTATAATGGCAAAGATTAGCATACATGGAATAATGCACAAATGACAATGATTAGCAGGGTTGACAAGGAATCATGTGGTAATAATATGACAATAATGATTAACAACCGAAGATTCACTTTATACTTCTGAACAGATCACTTTTAGTAGAAATGTGAACTAGGTTGTCATTGTGATAGTGTTCGCTTGACGATTTTCTCTTGGTCAGACTTAGCCCTGATTTAACCGTATGTGGTTGACAGGCCTCAAAGCATCAACTAACTAACTAACTAATTCTTGACCAAATTCTCACGTGACTATGCGGTTGACAGGACGTTCAAACCGAGTTAAGTTACCATCTGCCTAACCGTTGGGGTTCTACACCGACACCATCAAATGATTCTTTCCTTTGCAATATAGTTCATATATATCTTAACTAAAATACTCATGAAATCTCCATTTAACCCCTTCACTGCCATGATGTCATTTAAAAACGACCAATAAAAGTGCGAAATCTGAAACACTTAATCCTTTTTGTCTTCTTTTTTGCACTGGTATGTGGAACGATTTTCACCAAAACGCATAGCATTGAAAGTAGATGTGTTATAGGACCGGAAAATATATTGTTTGCAGGCGTGTACATGCACATTTCATCCCGGAAATTTACAGCCTGGGGCAGTGAAGGGGTTACGATTTTACTCACAAACTATGAGACATAATTATTGCCTTTCAAATCGTGTTCTTGTAAATGACAGTTATCTTAATAATCATGAAATCCACGAGGGTCCACACGGGAAGTATAAATGATACTGCCTTTGAAATCGTGGTTGTGAGCCGGTTTGGCCTAGCGGTAAGGCGTTAGGCTGGTAAGCAGAGAGACCTCGGTTCGAATCCGCTTCGGCTCTCCTTTCTCTTCAAAAATTGCGGTCTGTGGACACCGTCTTGTGACTTTGCCCGTCACAGTTAATGAAACATTAAAATGGCTCTCATCACTGCCCATCTTGATGCAGGAGTCAGTGGTGACAGTGTAGCGATAGGTATATAATCTCCCTCTCCCCCCACCTCCATCCCCCCCCCCCCCCACCCCCATCTCCCCGTACCTAATAAGCCTTACGGTTTCTGTGGACGTTAAGCACCATGTTTACTAATTGTGTTTGTGTGTAATGAACGGATCTTTTGATAGTCGTTAAAAAAATATGGTCTTCATTGCTGCCGTCAGATGCTACGTGTTCGCTGACGCAGATGCCGACGGTGGAACTGAAAGGGCTGGATCCCATCTTCATCAACTTCCCGTTTGCAGCCAACGCCAGGTCAGGTCTGCCAACAAACCTAGCTAACGAGACAGAGGTGGAAGAGGAGGTTGGGGGTTGGGGTGGGGGTGGGGGCTGCGGGGGGGGGGGGGGGGGGGGAAGGAGGGGGTATTGGGATGGGAAGAAGGCGCCGGCGGAGATTGGGGAAAACAATCTTCTTCTTTTTTCGTTTTTTTGTGTGTGTGTGTGTGTGTGTGTGTGTGTGTGTGTGTGTGTGTGTGTGTGTGTGTGTGTGTGTGTATGTGTGTGTTTTGGGGGTGTTTTTTTGTGTGTGTGTGGTGGTGGGGGGGGGGGGGGGTGCGGGGAGAGGACGCCGGCGGAAATGGGAAAATACAAACGATTTTTTTTAAACATAAACAGGTTCAAACGTACGCTTATTTATTTTAACACGGACACAGTATGCATTTATTTTTATTTTTATTTTTTATGAACGAGGGTAATGTAATGAGTACAATACTGTTTTACTTCCAGCCCTCGGGCAGACAATCCGAAACAAAATATAAACTCAAAATCAAAACATCTTATTAACTATTGAGCGAGCGAGCGAGAGAGAGAGAGAGAGAGAGAGAGAGAGAGAGAGAGAGAGACAGACAGAGAGAGAGAGACAGACAGACAGACAGACAGACAAACAGACAGAGAGTAAAATGCAGGAGAGGAGGAAGAAGGATGGTGGGGTAGAGGAGAGACAGACAGACAGACAGAGAGTAAAATGCAGGAGGGGGGAAGGAAGGGTGGGGCAGAGAGAGAGAGAGAAGAGAGAGAGAGAGAGGGGAGGGACAGACAGATCGACTGACAGAGACTATAAGAGTATTGAGCCTTGGGTCTGTACTCGCTGTATTCACCCACGTGTGGTTCGAGTAGCGGTTTTACCCAGCGCAGGATAAACCGTGCGTCTTGATTTGCCATGCGGACAGGCAAAAACAGCCTTGAACAGATTAGTATAACCTTTATGTTCTGTTTTTTGAAGCCAACAGTTGAGTGTCTTTGACTTGACGTATGGTTATTCTAATTCATCGTTCTGTCTTTCGTACCCTCCTCTCTCCGTCTGTCGGTTTGTCGGTCTGTCTGTCTCTCTGTCTCTGTCTCTCTCTCTCTGTTTCTGTCTCTGTCTTTCTCTCTGTCTCTGTCTGCCTCTCTGTCTGTCTGTCTGTCTGTCTGTCTGTCTCTCTTTCCTCCTGTTTTCATCTCTGTCTCTGGTACGCCCGTTCTTCTTTTCTTCTTCTTCTTCTCTCTCTCTTCTCTCTCTCTCTCTCTCTCTCTCTCTCTCTCTCTCTCTGAAGTCCTGGCTGTAAACAACATAATGCTTACCTATTACCCGCGCAAACACAGAATTTGATCTCATCTTATCTTATCTCTCCCTCCTGCCAATCCTTCCTTAATCTACAATTTCCCCAGCTCTCTGCTCGTTCGGGTTTCCTGCTTTTCTTACCTGTGGCCCATCTTTACCAAACAAACCACACACAAAGGGGGGTATTTACGCTCAAAAGACGTCACACAATCATTTACGCTCGAAGGACGTCACACAAACACAGAGCTCAGGAGCTGTGTGAAAGTCGAGGTGGACGTCCTGGGCTCCCGTCCCTAATAAGCCTACGGTTTCTGTGGATGTAAAGCAACACTTCAACCAACACAAACACAACCACAAAGACTGTAGTCGCCTACGGTAACTCACACCTGGCGTGCGAGTAAATATACACCTGGCATGCGAGTAAATACAACTGACGGTAAGTCTCATCTGGCATGCGAGTAAATACAAGGTACATAAACTCCACTAGAAGACGGTAACTCTCACCTGGCATGCGAGTAAATACAAGGTACATAAACTCCATTAGAGGACGGTAACTCTCACCTGGCATGCGAGTAAATACAAGATACATAAACTCCACCACAGGTACATCCTCTAAAAGATACAGAAGAAATAGAGAAGGACAAAGAAAGGGATCCACTAGCTGACTGTTGGTTTACGATGACGATCCATGTTTCAGCGGGATCAGCTGTCCACTGCGACTGTTGTCCGCCACAACACAGCTGCTGTGGGCACGTGTCGACCTCTTGGAGGTGGACGGGGGGCCGGCGGTCTGCAACCGTCCCCGCGCTTCGTCTGCCCCCCTGGTCCTTCTGCAAGGTACGCCCAGCTCACACCTCGAACTTAAAGGGGACCGCGAGCGAGGATGCAAAACGTGAGCCGGTTTGGCCTATCGGTAAGACGTTAGGCTGGTAAGCGGAAGGACCTCGGTTCGATACCGCTTCGGCTGTCCTTTCTCTTCAGATATTGTGGTCTGTGGACACTGTTTTGTGACTTTGTCCATCACAATTAATGAAACATTAAGATGGCTCTCATCACTGCTCACCTGAATGCAGAAGTCATTCTGGTGGTGACAGTGTAGTGATAGGTATATAATCTCCCTTTACCCCCACTTCCGTCCTCTTCCTCCCCTTCTCCCCGTCCCTTATAAGCCTTACGGTTTCTGTGGACGTTATGCACCATGCTTACCGAGGATGCAAGATTTCTCAACAGTTGGTAGTTTTGTGAACACAGTCTTTGCGACTTTGTTCCCCACAGTTCAGTTCAGTTCAAGGCGGTATCTATGCGCTCGGAAAAGCAGGTGTTTTCTACGATGGATTTTGTTCCCCACAAATAAAACCGTAAGCCCCAACAATCAGTCAATTGCAAAGTGGCTTGAATTCGCAGAACATGTGCACAGAATATGTCTATTATGACTGTTCAGGCTTCATAACTATAATTGTTTTATCTATAGAATTAGGACATGCTAGGGCTGCTGTTCTACGTTCTCTGTAATTGTTTTATCTATATTTACGCATCAAAATGAGTTTCTTCTTCTTCTGTTTTTATTTTCTTCAACTTGGATTTTGGCTCCATAGGGCGAAGCAGTCGACTCTTTTGCAACGAAGAGCAGATAACCGCTGGCTCCTGACGTAATATGCACCAATGCTCTGTCCAATCAAAATGAACTGTACTTGTGCTTTCCAACTCACCAGTGAACGGCACGGACGGAAGCCCCACCATCGTACCATCCGTCTGCTGGAGGGGACATCACCCGGTGTACTGGCCCGTGGCGGAGTCAGTGATTATCTCCCCTTCCAAAGAAGGGCGGCGACTGGTGCTGCAGGTGACGCCAGCGTTGCACGGTGCCTGTCATGGCCGAGTTCTGAGGCGGACAGCTCCCACAGACGAGACCGTGGTCATCCGGAACCCTCCACTGAGCAGACGTAGTCTTCAGTACTCCAGGTCAGTCTATCGATGTTTTGGCTGAAGGGACTGCATCGTTCGTGTTCATCACTCTTTCACACTGACCAGGCTGTTTGAAGTCTTCCGTCGGTGCACTATAATGTGAAATAATATGGTTTATGTCTTCGGTCATATTCAATTGCGTCAGTTTTATGCTTGCCGTAGGTTGAAGCTGATTTTTCCCCACTGAACGACCAGTGTTTCTTGCTTTCGATATGAGTATCTAGCCACCTCATTGGTCGGTGGGAAAGGTGGGGCGCGGGGGGTGGGGGTGGGGGGGGGGGTGCGCACACGCACGCACGCACGCACACACACCCACACACACGCACGCACACACGCACGCACGCACGCACGCACGCACGCACGCACGCACGCACACACACACACACACACACGCCAAAAAAACAGCAGCAGCAACAACAACAAAACAGTGCTACTCGGTTGTCAGATCACTGTCGCACAGATTCATCTTCTTTCATGGTGCTTTATGTCCACAGAAACCAATTGGTTTATCAGGGGCGGGGGAAGAATGGGATAGCGAATGAGAGCCCGGGCCCACCTCTTCACCTCTTCACACAGCCCCTGAGCTCTGAACGCAAGTTCACGCAGGTGACAGAGTTGTTCTATACGTCTGCTTTGCTGTATTTCAGAAACGCCTGGTGTCGCTTCGTGATCAGTGGCGAAAATGAGGCTGATCACGTGCTGGCGCGCGTGGAGGGCGAGCTGTGCGAGCTGGAGTCCGAGACCTGTGGAGACTACGTCAGGATCTACGACGGTAACAACAAGATATAAGGCAAACGGATCTTATTCTCGCCTTCAGAGTTCAGGAGCTGTGTGAAAGTCGAGGTGGCCGTCCTGGGCTCCCCGTCCTAATGAGCCTTACGGTTTCTGTGGACGTAAAGCTGCTGCTGAACTATTGAACTATTGACCATTGAACCGTGCTTCGGCATTGGTCACAGTTTGTCCCTAATAATGTCAGCCGACATCCGAGGACATGAAGATCTACATCGCTACCAATCTCGCCTTGAGAGCCGGTTTGGCCTAGTAGTAAGGCGTGAGGCTAGTAAGCAGAGGGACCACGGTTCGAATCCGCTTCGGCTCTCCTTTCTCTTTAAAAGTTGTGGTCTGTGGACACTGTCTTGTGACTTTGTCCCTCACAATTAATATTAAAAACCCCCATTAAAATGGCTCTCATCGCTGCCCACCTTAATGCAGAAGTCATTCTGGTGGTGACAGTGTTGCGATAGGTATATTTTCGTCCCTCTTCCCCCATCACCATACCTCATCCCACCCCCCAACCTCTTCTCTCCGTCCCTAATAAGCCTTATGATTTCTGTGGACGTTAAGCACCGTGTTTACTGACTTAATTCTCGCCAAGCAAAAGCACAAGGACTGTATCTCGGTGTTGGTTCATCCAGCCATTCGATGATCATCAGTCACCCCAATACACAAACAGAACTCTCATGCTAAAAAGGAGGGGGAAAAAAGTGCTGCTGTTCACACACGCACGCCGATCAAATCAAGTAATGTAAACGAGTGAGTAACAGCATGGTTACCTGCCCTGACACGTCCCATTGAATTATTTAATTTTAATTATTTTCTATCCTGACAGGACCTTCCACAGATAGTCCACTTCTTTACGACTCTGGTGACCGGAACCACGTAGCTGCTTACGTCGTCAGCACGGGGCGTCACGTGACTTACGAGGTCAGCACGGATGATCGGGACAACAGAGGCTTCCTTCAGGCAGAGTTCAACTCTGTTCCAGGTATTCTCAACCACAGTGCAGTCTGTAATCCAACAACATTACATCTACCTAGCCTGTAGTTCGCTGTTTCACTCTCTCTCCGTCCCTCCCTCCACCAGATGAATGTGTGTGTGTGTGTGTGTGTGTGTGTGTGTGTGTGGTTTGTGTGGTGCCTCTGTGTGTGTATGTGTGTGTGTGTGAGTGCGTGCGTGTGTGCGTGTGTGTGTGTGTGTGTGTGTGTGTGTGTGTGTGTGTGTGTGTGTGTGTGTGTGTGTGTGTGTGTGCGTTGCTCTGTGTGTGTGTTTGTGTGTGTGTGTGCTGCC
>JABMCL010000183.1:252500-272500 GCA_018857735.1 Alviniconcha marisindica
CTTTTTCTTTCATTTTTCATCGTTTTTAGCCGTTTATCTGTTGTTGAAGTGTCGTTTTGTGGCTTGATAAAGGGGATTTCGCCGAAAACTTGCATACTGTGTCGTCCGTGTTAAAATAAATAAGCGTTCGTTTGAACCTTTTTGTGCTTGAGTTGTGTACAAGTTAAAGTCACTGTGTGGGTGTTAGTTCTCGGCGAGAAAGACCATTAATTGAATAATTCTCTGTGCTGTACACGAGCGTGAACGAGAAGGCAAGTCACCGTCGCCATCGTTTTCAAGTATTTCTTGAATCTTAAATATTAGATGTCGCGCTGTCGCATTAGCTATTTAAGCACTGTGCAAAAGGTCAGAGGCATATAGAAAGCAAAGAGAAAGAAGCGTCACTAAGAGACAAATAGAAATGAGAAAGAAGCGTCACTAAGAGACAAAAAGAAAAAGGAAAGAAGCGTCACTAAGAGAGATAGAAAAAACAAAGAAAAAGAAGCGTCACTATGACAGAAAGAAAAGAGAAAGAAGCGTCACTAAGAGACAGAAACAAAAGAGAAAGAAGCGACACTAAGAGTCAGAAAGAGAAGAGAAAGAAGCGTCACTATGACAGAAAGAAAAGAGAAAGAAGCGTCACTAAGAGACAGAAAGTAAAGAGAGAGAAATGTCACTATGACAGAAAGAAAAGAGAAAGAAGCGTCATTAAGAGACAGAAAAGAGAAAGAAGCGTCACCAAGAGACAGAAAGAAAAGAGAAAGAAACGTCGCTATGACAGAAAGAAAAGAGAAAGAAGCGTCACCAAGAGTCTGAAAGAAAAGAGAAAAAAACATCACTATGACAGAAAGAAAAGAGAAAGAAGCGTCACTATGAGACAGAAAGAAAAGAGAAAGAAGCGTCACTATGAGACAGATAGAAAGAATAGAGAAAGAAGCGTCATTAAGAGACAGAAAAGAAAGAAGCGTGACTAAAAGACAGAAAGAGAAAGAAGCGTCACTATGAGACAGGTAGAAAGAAAAGAGAAAGAAGCGTCATTAAGAGACAGAAGCGTCACTAAAAGACAGATATAGAGAAAGAAGCGTCACCAAGAGACAGAAAGAAAAGAGAAAGAAGCGTCACTAAGAGACAAAAAGAAAAGAGAAAGAAGCGTCCCAAGAGACAGAAAGAAAAGAGAAAGAAGCGTCACTAAGAGACAAAAAGAAAAGAGAAAGAAGCGTCGCTAAGAGACAGAAAGAAAAGAGAAAGAAGCGTCGCTAAGAGACAGAAAGAAAAGAGAAAGAAGCGTCGCTAAGAGACAGAAAGAAAAGAGAAAGAAGCGTCATTAAGAGACAGATAGAAAGAAAAGAGAAAGAAGCGTCACTAAAAGACAGAAATAGAAAGAAGCGTCACTAAAAGACAGATAGAAAAGAGAAAGAAGCGTCACTAAGAAACAGAAAAGAGAAAGAAGCGTCACAAAGACAGAGAGAAAAGAGTAAGAAGCGTCACTATGACTAGTTTTCAGGTATCTGTGACTAGACCAATCCGGTTACCGGCGATAGATCCGAACCGGAATAGCCATCGTCTATCCTACTTTAATGAATGACTGCTTTTGACAAGGCCAGCATCATCAGCGTCCCCTTGAAAGATACCTAGGTGTTAATCAAGGGTAGCCTGCCACAGAGAACGGAACTATTTCCTTGAAGACAAAATATGATTTAAACTGCCGCCGAAAAGATTCAATACGTCTTATGAATTTTGGAGCGTGTCTGGCAGCCTGTTTCATTGCGGAACGACCTTGCAACGCCTAGAAAGGTGATGCGGCGTTCTGAGGGCGATTTCACGCGGGCAAAGCGGTGTGCATTCAACAAGGTGGTGAAGTGATGCTTAATGTCCTCAGATGTCAGTTGACATATTAGGGACAAGTTGTGACCAATGCCGAAGCACGGTGCAATAATTCTTTACGTCCACGGAAACCAGAAGGCTCGTTAGTACGGACAGCCCAGGACGGCCACCTCGACTCTCACACAGCTCCTGAACTATGCATTCACCAAGCAAACGTTCCAACTTATCAAATGTTTACGACGAGGATTTCAGTTTTTCCATCAGCCCGGTGTTCCTACGTGTCCGGGTTTGTTTGGACAGCAAGTGCCCTAAGTCCGAGCGTTTTGTGTTTTGTTTTTGTTTTGGATTTAACTATCACATTTAGCTTAGTGTATAATTACGCCTACGTTTGACATTGCAGGTCATCCAATACTCTCCACTTGTGACATTGCAGGTCATCCAATACTCTCCAATTGTGACATTGTAGGTCATTTAATACTCTCCACTTGTGACACTGCAGGTCAGTCAATGCTCTCCACTTGTGACATTGCAGGTCATCCAATACTCTTCCACTTGTGACATTGTAGTTCATGCAATACGCTCCACTCGTGACACTGCAGGTCATCCAATACCCTCCAATTGTGACATTGTAGGTCATCCAGTACGCTCCATTCATGACAGTGCAGGTCATCCAAAACTTTGCAATACGCTTCACGTGACATTGCAGGCCATCCAATACTCTCCACTTGTGACATTGTAGGTCACCCAGTACTCTCCATTTGTGACATTGCAGGTCATCCAATACTCTCTACTCGTGACATTGTAGGCCATCCAGTACTCTCCATTCGTGACACTGCAGTTCATCCAATACGCTCTGTCATTGAAAGCCATCCAGTATCCTCCACTCGTGACATTGCAAGTCATCCAGTAGGCTTTACTATGTCATTGCAGGTCATCCAGTACCCTCCACTCGTGACATTGTAGGTCACTCAGTGTCAGCCAGTTTCGGGACGAAAGGATTGTGCAAGGTCTTGAATAGAAACTGGTTCTGTCTTATGCCTGTACACCCCTGTATCGCCGAGTGTGCCTTGCATGTCACTTGGGGCTAGGTGTGGGGTCCTCTGACTCGCATACGAGGTGATCAGGAATTAGTGGAGGCATCACAGGTCTTTGTTGTGGAGTTCATATGTGACCTCTTGCGAGCGCTAACCAACTCATTTAAATGTTTGTTGAATTTGTGTCAGCATAATAATAATACACTCTTTCATGTGCTATTTAGTCTGTTACAAAGCAAAGACCCAACACATACACACACACATTCAATAGGTTAGCTTAAAGAGACGATATTACAAAAACGATTTGAAAGAGGTGAGTGTGTTTGATGACCTAACTTTGCAAGGGAGACTGTTCCAGACAGATGGTGCAGCATTAAAAACACATCACTGACCAAGAGAATGTGTGCACACAGAGGGAAGACAAAGAATGGAAGTGTCAGAAGAAATGTGTAGCTGGCGGGTTGGTCTATAAATTTTCAAGAGTTGAATCAAGTAGACTGGAAAATCAATCAAACACAATTTTCGTATTACAAAGTTCCCTGAAATGTACTGGCGTGCAAACGTCGCTTCATTCTGAAGCCACGAAAGGTCTGCGTTTTTTGTTGTTGTTACTTGAATTTAGCAAATCGGCTGTGATTTAATACACTACAACACGTTTGTTGCTGTTCAACTTCAAGTATGTATGTGTTTGTTGTTGTTGTTGTTTGTGTGTGTGTGTGTGTGTGTGTGTGTGTGTGTGTTGTGCGCGTGTGTAAAATCAGAAGGAAGACAAAGACACTTATCTGAGGTACGTTCGCATTCACCAGTTCAGGTAACTGCGTGTTTTATTGCTTCTTGGTATTAACCACAAATCCTCGTCAACTGCATTACTTAATTACGTCATCATTTACAACAAACGTCATACATCTGACATCATGGATGCCACACAGCAAAATCATAAACCATGAAACAAAAAAGAAGTGCAATCAGTCAATGTTTTATTTTACGTCTGTTCGCATCAAGGTGATATTAGAACCCTCCCCCCCCCCCCCCCCCCCCCCAAAAAAAAAAAAGAAGAAGAAGAAGAAGAGTAGGTTATGAGGGAAATAACCAAAGTTGGTCCTAGGTATTTCCATTGTGCATGATTATGAACACTCATCACTTGACTGAGGTGGCAACTACATAAACACGCTATTTAGACAAAACTAGCGCCGACAAGCTGTGACCAGGTAACGCCGGATAATGCAAGTCCACATACCACAGGTGATGCATGGCCGGAGCAAGGACCACAGACTTCAGAATCAACACCAAAGCATCTACTGCCATAGATTCTCCTTTATCATCTCTTTTAATACAGGATCTAGTGGAACCCCCTTGACGACGATGATTATTATGATGACAATGATGATGATGCAGAGTTGTACAGCACCTCCCAAACATGTAAAACCATGACCGTGGGTACTGCCATTTTGTGCCCAGCACGTGACAAAAAAGAGGGGTACTTTGTTGAGCAAAGGGGTTGATCGAGAGTATTCACGGCTCCAGAAAGTGGCCTTGAAGAGGGGTGGTCTCTCCAGACCGAGGTCCTTCACAGGGTGTTTAAGCAGCATAAAACACAAGTTTAAAAAAAAAACATAAACCCACCATCAGCACACACACAAAAAAAAAAGTAAGCAAGTAAGTAACTTGGTGTTTTACGCCCAGTCAGCCAGCAAAAAAATAAATAAAAAAATATGCAGAAGAAAGAAAGAAAAAGTATAAAAGAATTAAGCAAACAAATTGTCCAAACACTTCTTTCTAAATGGACATTCCAGTGCCAGTGAAAACCTGAACACATGTCTGAAGATCACAAGGGAAAATGGGGGAAGGGGGTGAAGTCAATCGAATCAGTAACGTTTCGGTCTTTTGACTCGTCCCCCTTTCTTTCTGGAAGCAAACTTGGACGACTTGGCCTTTCCTTGGCGTGATCTCCCCTTGTCCGCAAATTTGTTTCCCTTGCCTGGAAGGCTGTGTCCTGCCATAGACGAGTTGCCTCCCTTCGGCATGGAGTTGCCCCCCTTGGCGGCCGCGGCTCCAGAGGGGTGGTTTTTCCTGCGTCTCTTGGCGGCTGGACCAGAGGGTGGGGTGGCTCCGCTACCCGGGGACACTTTCAGGATGCCGTGCTTGGGGCTGCGGTTGGGCAGGTAAGGGGACGGGGTGGCCATCACAAAGTCCTGAACACCTGGAGAACAAGGGTAACAAAGATGGCGACAGTCTCTCAAGCTTATGTAGTCTTTGGATATATGCATCTACATTTCGTCATCCAGTATGTTCGTTCATTTCATGTTCATATCACTTATGAACTGTTGAATGCACCAATGCTGCAAGTCCTCAATTCCCCATGTCTGTATCTTTGTAACAAAAATGCATTTAAAAAAAAAAAATGAAGACGCAAAAGAAAAAAAGAAAAGAAAAAAGACGAGAAAAAAAGACAGTGACAGTAAACACTGAATGTTGCTTTTTGTGTTTTTAAACACTGATGAATGTAATGCACAATAATGCACGTGAATGATATAATTATCCTGAAGCAGCGCCACCAAAGCACAAACTCGCAAACAATGTCTTTCGATGTGATTGAAAGCTCACTGCGTGAATCCGACACGCCATGCTAAAACTCATAAGTTATAGCATCTAAGTATAAAGTTCAGTGCTTCACTGGTTAGCAATCTGATACACAGATTATACCAGCCTTGGTGAAGTTTAATTTATATTTCACCAAGGTGAACAAAGTTGCAGAGTTCCAGTAGTATGCTCAGATCAGACCTGTTCTCATGAATGCTCATTTAAATATTATTAACATTCAATGTTTATATTTAAACACTGAATGTTGATAATAATAATAATAATATACTGTTTTATGTGCTATTTCTCCAAATTGGAGCACATAGCCCCTTACAAAGCAAAGAACAAAACACAATCAAAACAAATTTCCGCTAGCATGCACACACACACACACACACACACACACACACAGAGTCTAAATGAGCATTCACGAGAACAGACCCGCACAGCAAACACGCTGGATCAAATTTGCAGCCGATCCGGATCGGCTCAGAAGCACTGGCCAGAAGCGGGCCTGATGGTTCTTGCACACTGGTTGCTTCTGGACTAGATCTGTTTGGCCAAAACCAGACGTAGTCAGCTAGAACCAAATCTGAACCGGGCTGGTTTTGCACAGTATGATCTGCACCATCTGGGGAAGAATGCAACCGAGACTGAAAGTGGGAAACTGGTAGTGGGCTGGTTGTGTTCTGCCAGAAACTGGACCCGATGATCCTTGCACACCAGCTTCCTTCCGGACCAGATGCATTTGGCCCAAACCTGAACAGGCCACCCGGACCGGTTTTGCACAACAAAATCATGATCCAGGCCTTCTTTGGAAGAATGGGAGGTTGGATCTGGCAAGTATGACCCAGCCCGATTCTGTCTGCACACTGTCCATAACTGGCCATAACCAAAATGCTTCCGAATCGGAACGCACGTTTACTGGGTGAGCATGATACTGCAGGGGGGTTGGAACCATGCAGCCACAAAGGTCCCACTTGTGCAAATTATTATCTTCAGGAGGGTTGGAACCATGCAGCCACAAAGGTCCCACTAGTGCAAATTATTATCTTTAACTTTTCCTTTACACAGCATTCACACAGGCCTTCAGGGACAAACTTTGCACACTTTGTTCAGACCAGACAAAAACGTTTCAATGCCAGAATATATTGGATCTGAAGGCCCGGGGGGAGTCAACAGCTGCGGCGTGGGGTTGGATGCTGTCCCACAATTCTATTGCCAGTGGCAAGAAGCTGTTCTTGTAAAATACTGTGTTGGAGTAAGGGTGGAGAAATTTAGCGCAATAGTCAGAAAACGTTCACAAGACAGGACGGAGCGCATATGGACTTTCCTGAGCTTCGTGCATCTATTGTCTTGGACTGGACTAAAATGAACTGCCACAGGAACCCACCTTGTGAAGAATTGCGCTGCAGGTCAAAGGCAACGTGTTTTGGGGTCGACTCTGGGGGGGCCTGCATAAAATTAACAAGCACTGACTTCATTTCTACAGGGCTAAGCAGCACCAAAGTCCAAACTACACAACTTTCCTTGGACATTTCTCATCAGAAACAAATCACGAAAAGGCCCAAACACATCTGCACAAACCTAACAAGCACTGACCTCTGTTGTACACGGCAGATGTTCAGGCTGCACAACACTCAAGTCCAAACAACAAAACCTTCCTCTGATATTTCTCATCAGGAACAGTTTTTACAACAAAAACAGAACAGAAACCCATTCTGAAATTCCTCTCTCAGACACTACAGATTTTGCAGGCATTCACACCAAGACTAGCAGTGGCACATAGCAATCACAGAATGGGAGCCAAATGATAACAACAACAACCAGATTTTGTTTTTGTTTTAAGTAAGCGCCTTAGCTCCTAAGGGAGAAAACTCTCAGCTGACACACCAAAGAGACTCTAAATAAAGGGAGGAATTTGTATCTGAAAAACTCAAACAGAATATTCTTTTTTTTTAAACAAGGTTTGTTGCCTTGCACTGGCTGTTAGTAAAATTACACAAGCATATCCAGAGTTGTTGCAAATACTTATATGAACAATACAGAAAATATAGGATTGACAATCTTTTTTTTCTTTAAAAAAAACAACTACCTCCTATAAAATTAAAAAAAAAAACTAGAACCAAATGCAAAAACTAAAAACACATCAACACTAAATAAATATTTCAAACATGGCCATTGTTACAAAACAGCCAAATTCCACACACATATTTTGCTCTTCAGGCAGTGTCCTCTGGTATCAACAAAATAACAGCTGTTCAAAGAGGATAAACAAACAAAATAGTGCTGCACATACCTCTGGTGTGGGTTTTGTTTTTTTGACCTTTTTCCTCTTTTGCTTGGGTTCTTTGTCCTCATCATCATCTGGAATAAAAAACAAAACAAAAAAGTAACTAATGACCATTTGGGTCAGAAACCTGTACAAAACAATAACTAATGACCCAAACACTGTACAAAACAATAACTAATGACCCAAACACTGTACAAAACAATAACTAATGACCCAAAACACTGTACAAAACAATAACTAATGACCCAAAACACTGTACAAAACAATAACTAATGACCCAAACACTGTACAAAACAATAACTAATGACCCAAACTCTGTACAAAACAATCACTGGATGTTGCAAGCATCGGTGGAATACAGAATATTGCTAATCCACAATTTTGCCTCTGCCGAACAAGTCCAGATAAATCGATAATCCACAGTTTGTGTGACCAACAAAAAAACAGAAAACAAACTATGTATGTCTACTTTGGTAGCTATCTTGGAGTCAAAGGCAATATACTTGAATTATTTGGTGCAGTCTTCTTATATCTTGTGAGTGGATCAGTGACCGCTTTGAGTTCGACGAACAAAGAAAAACAAAAACAGGCAAACAAAAAACAGATCAGTTAGCAGTGCTGAAAATGTGGACACAACTGTAAATATTTGCTCTACTCAGAAGTGAAACAAATCTAAAACAGAATGAGGCCCAGAGTGCTCGTGCAGAATCAACACACAAGGGAGTTGATTAGCACTCAAAATATGTAACAGAGGATGTACCTCTGGTGGAGTTTATGTACCTTGCATTTACAAGCATGCCAGGTGAGAGTTACCGTAGACAACTCAGGACTTCGTTGTTGTACTTGTGTTATGTATTTCAAATGCTAATTAACTCCCTTGTGTGTTGATTCTGCTCAGAAATGGTTTTATGTGAAACTGTGGTTTGGTCCTTCGCCTAGATTTTTTCATCTGAAATGCAGATTAACACTGAATATCAGTCCTTCGAAAGTGGATTGCTGTTAAAACTGTGTCTGAATGCAGAGGTTTCCAGAGTATCACAGTCCAGACTGCCAAGGACCTACTGCCCTCCAGAATGGCATCACTTCAACTTCATCAGCTAGATCCAAACACATAAAAGGTTAAAAAGAATGTTATTTATCAGGACAAAACACACCATGCAAATTTCTGGGGTAATCGCCTGACAGTTAAATGGTGAAAAATGAGATGCAGAACTAGGTAAAAAGGTTGTGGTTTGTGGACACTGTCTTGTGACTTTGTCCGTCACTTCCTACTGAAACATTAAAATGGCTCTCATCGCTGCCCATCTTAATGCAGAAGTCATTCTGGTGGTGACAGTGTAGCGATAGGTATATAATCTCCCTCTCCCCCCACCTCCATACCCCTTTCCCCCCCATCTCCCAGTCCCTAATAAGCTGTACGGTTTCTGTGGACGTTAAGCACCATGTTTACTTTCTTACTACAGAACTAGGATAATTACCTGCTTTTGGTTAAGCTAAGTTGTATTCAGGACACAAAAAGAACACAGCTGAACCAAAAGCAGACAAGTACCCAACTTCTACAGCTCAGTCTTCATTGTTTAACCCACTTGGCCCCAGACCAGCCGCTGTCCTTTCGCTATGAAATCCCTTGCGAAGGGAAGTAACTGTGTCAAATGATCCTGGTATACAACTTTAAAAATCAATAATAAACACCAAACAAAAGTTTCAGCTCACTTCGTATTTTTCCCAGTTTGCGAATACAGTGTTCTTGTATATCCAACAGGTTTTGATTTTTTTCACTAAAAAATTAAAGCATAAAAAAGAAAGAAATCCCAAGTCACAAATGTCCACATCTGAATGTCAGGTTTTTGGGGGCCTGCGTGGTAACCGACTGCAAAATTTCCAGTTTGAATCTCCAAAGATGAAGCTCTGTGAGTTTGTTAGGGTGCCCACGGTAAGCGATGGAGCCAAATTTGCAGTTCAAATCTCAAAGGATGAAGCGCCAAGGCCATTGTTAACAGTAGGGCTTTTGTTTATTTTCAGCCATCTATCGCGCGTCCACCTCGCAACTTTGAAAATTCACAGCATCTCTCAAACTTTGCCGAACTTCGAACAAATGACATCGCCGGAAATAGTAAACAATAGCGGAAATGAGGCTACAAGTCTCACGAGAATCCCGTTCCTATTTGCATAAGCCGAGATGCTAGTATGGAGCGTCTGCTAGCCGGCCGCTAGCCGGTGGTCTGGGGTTTCGCGGCAAAGAAAAAGAGCGGGTGGTAACGGGCGGTCTGGGGCCAAGTGGGTTAACTGTTGTTGAAGTGTTGCTTTGCAGCTACGAAAATTTACAGTGTCTGCCGTGACAAAAGTATGCTTGTCGTGACAAAACGTTTGTCGCAACAAAAATTACACTTGTGGCAGCTCCCACCAATGATACCGGTGAGAGTGCCTCTGTGCTGCATTCCTTTTGCATGCTTAACATGCCAGCAGTGGGACACAAGCTATTATGAGGCAGAAAACAAACTGCAGCGGCACAGATCACAAAGCTGATTGCCTTACCTGTATGTTTCCGTTTAGCCCCAACCGCAGGTTCTGGCAAGACCTCGTTAAACCTGAAACACAAGACACAGCACAATCAAGCAAGCGATAAATTACCTGACAAAAATGGTCCACCAGATGAATCCATCAACAGCCAAATGTATCCAGCAACCATGCACTGTAAGTATAATGGAAACGTGGAGTAACCTTAAGTGACGATTGGTCAACCTACAATTTCTTCACCAATCAGTTACTGAATGAAAAGTGACAGACCATTAGTACTACAAACGTTGGAGATTAGAAATAGAACAACAGCAACTCTTTTTTTTAGGGTGGGGGCGTGGGGGGGGGGGGGGGGGAGAGGAGGGGATCTTGAATGCTCCTTGCTTTATGGCATTTACCAAGTGCAAAAAAAGCAGACGAGACACACAAAAACCGAAATGTAAAAACCATTCCAATGCCGAACCTTTTTACAAGTTTGTAAAGTTTTCTGCGTATTCTCGGAAGAACTGTGTCCTGTTTGCCGTAGTTAAACAAAGCCCCTGCAATGGCTTTGTAGTCATACTGAAACAAAACCAAAAAAGCAAGAAACTGAGACAAGACAGACGGGAGCGACAGAAAGGTTATAATAGTAATAATAGGGAACTTACAGAGCGCTTTCGGAATCTCAAAGCACTTTACAACTTAAAGAAAAAGATACAATGCACAAATACCCATAATTATACAAATCAATAGGATACAAGCATACAAAACATACGAATATTAACAGACATCTTCATACAAAACATGGCAAAAACACACACACACACACGCATGCGCATGCACACACAAAGAATCGCACGCCCACAATGCCAACTGAAAAGCACATGGTAAAATCAAGTCTGAATCTTCCAAGGAATCTTCCAAATGGAGCGCTACCTAGTGCAAATACAGAATACAGAAAAGTTTGTGCTGCAAGACAAACCTTGTCTTTAGAAAGGATAGTACCAGCAGAAACAGTGGTTACATCACATCAGTCATCAATCATAATCTTACATTTTCTTGACTCCCCTTCAGTAACACTTCTTGAAGTCTGTCACAGTCTCCTGCCATGCCCCCACCCTCCTCCCCACACTTCCTGTCTCTCTCTCTCTCTCTCTCTCTCACACACACAATCACCCTGCAAATCCGAATTTACACTAATGCATGCACACACAGACACTCATTGTGCACAAACTCAATCTCACACACACACACCACACATGCATACACACACAACCACATGTGCATGCACACTCACTCACTCGCACACATACAGCTGTATGTGAACTGTAGGTAAAACAGATACCAAAATAAGAGTTGGCACAGCAGAGAAGAAAATTCAGAGAAGAAAATTCTCTGACTGCTCCTGCTGGGACTCAAACCTGCAACCTCTAAGCTTTTGATATTATGGAGAGAGGAAAAGACAGAGAAGGAGAGAGGAGGAGAGGGTGGTTGTTGGGGGGAGCAGGGGTGTGGGGTGTGGGGGGGGGGGGGGGGGGGGGGGGGAGAAACTGACAGAAAGACAGAAAGATCAGAACAGGCACAAAATGTTCAGGATGGAGTGCAGACACACAGCAGTTCCAAGTCAGGAAGGACCAGAAACATTTATAGCATGAATGCACATCATCATGCATACAACTTCGTACTTGATGCGTTCTGTAAGCAAAAGCAAAGAGTCAGAGACCTGTTAACTGCTGAAAGGTTTCCACACAGGGGTTCAAACCTTTAACTTGGGCAGATCTCTTTCTTCCTGTTCTTCAGCTTCTTGTTCCTCTCCAGCCCCACCCTGCTCTGTTGCTGCGTCTTTCAGTACTGCCTTGAATATTGATTTCATTATTCTGTCAACAATTGTGTCCCTGAAATTAGACATTGGCAATCAATCAATCAGTCTGCAAATCAAGATGAGCAAATGCCTCTTTGTTTTACAGTACAACAAATGGAGAAAAAAGAAAAGAAAAGAAATAAATAATAATAATAATAAAATCAACTACATACATGTATTCATAACACTATCCAAGGGAGACAACTTGTAATTTGAATGTAATAGTCAACCAAGAAAAACAAATTATGTTTATGCATCACTGTATGTCTGGAAGACCCTACAGCATCAAAAGACTCCAAAGCTAGTTTTTCCCATAGTTAACAAGTCATGTGGCCATCATTTACTGTGCTATTGCAAACTTCTACAGCATATAAATGTTTGAGATAACATGTTTCCCCTGTCTGGTGTGTCTGTGATCTTACATTAGGTCAGGCTCATTTAGAAAAGCATTACCAAGCCAGGCCTCATCTCAAGCAGCAAAGAAATTTTAAAGTTTTGTTGTTGTTGTTGTTTTTGCCACCCACAAAGTAATAATACAAAATTCTTATAAAGCGCTGTTCTCTAACCAGAGTTAAACTCACTGCACTGTACAAACATCTTACGACAAAAACCACGCTAACATACATTTCAAACAAACAGAATCTTAAATACTGTAGTCTACCATTATCGCCTATCAGACAATAACCATGTCACACACACACACACACACACACACCAGAGTGATACGCGTACACCAATCTCTGCTTGTCCATCAGATACAAAAATTAACAAATAATCAACACTCTTTCATAAATCTCTCATGCTCTCTCCCTCCTCCCGCTCCACCCTCCCTATTCATGTACATCCATTTACATTTAACAGCCACACCTTTTTTCAGACAAAGTACTATATTAAAGTAGACACTGATCATTAAAATTTGCTTACAGTAATACTCTCCGCCAGTCAATGTTTATGTCCACTAGTATTCATTCACGAAAAAAATCAATTAAAAAAAAGTCACTTTCTTTCAAGAATAGTGTACAATGAAACACCAGAATTACTTACGTTAGTCCCCAACAACAACAAATTGGACGACTGCGAGCGTCTATTCATGAAATGACAATGATGTCAAAAGTTACCTTTTTGATGTCTCTAAGTAAATGATGAAAGGATGGAGCAGTGTGAGGATGTCTATTCATGAAACAATAATGATGTAGTCAAAAGTTACCTTTTTGACATCACTATTTAAACGATGAAAGGCTGGATCAGTGTAAGGATGGTTATTCATGAAGCGATAATGATGTAGTCAAAAGTTACCTTTTTGACGTCACTATGTAAACTATGAAAGGATGGAGCAGTGTGAGGATGGCTATCCATGAAGCGATAATGATGTAGTCAAAAGTTACCTTTTTGACGTCACTATGTAAACTATGAAAGGATGGAGCAGTGTGAGGATGGCTATCCATGAAGCGATAATGATGTAGTCAAAAGTTACCTTTTTGACGTCACTATGTAAACTATGAAAGGATGGAGCAGTGTGAGGATAGCTATCCATGAAGCGATAATGATGTAGTCAAAAGTTACCTTTTTGACGTCACTATGTAAACGATGAAAGGATGGAGCAGTGTGAGGATGGCATCTCCAGTGATCTACACAAAGCACCAGACACCACTGCCATGAATAATGCAGTCATTTTTAGCAGTCAAACATTAATGTTAGGTCAAAGGGTCAACAAAACAACCAAAAATCACCAACTGTTAAGGAAGATCTGGAAGACTAAGGTCTTCCTTAGAATTAGAGTAAATCTGATGGAAGAAAAAAAGAGAAAAAAGAGAGTCCTACTCCCTTCACAAAGAGCCTAATGGGTGCATCAGTGAGTCAAAACATTACACGGTAAATATACATACACACAAACACAACATACACCTGCAGATTGCTCTGATTACAAAAACCGTTGAGGGGAATGCAAAGACGGAAGCATCCTGGGCCCTAGCAACAGAACTGGAATTAAAAAACAAACAAAAAACACAGCCACAGATCCCAATTATATATTCCCAATCGCTTCTTTCTTTCTTTTTTCTTCTTCTTTTTTTAAATTATTTTTTATGCATACTTCACAGGAAAACTTGAAGAAACAATGCTTCTGGGACAAACTATTACATACTACACACAATTAGAAGAAGGCATGGTGTGTGGCAGGGATGCATAGCATCATATATATATATATATATATATATATATATATATATATATATATATATATATATATATACATATCTCTGAACCTGCATACACACAACCTGTAACCCCCCACCTACTCCCCACAATCCCTTTTGATCACATCCCCAACACACATCCCTTTTCACCCCCTCCCTCCACACACAAATCCCTCTCACATCACCCCACCCCAATCCCTTTTCACCCCCCTCCTCTCCTCCAACACAATCCCATCTCACCTCCTCTCCCTCACCCCCCCAAACCAATGAACAATCCCTTTTCACCACCTCCACAACACATCCCTTTTCACCACCCCTTGCCCCCAACACAATCCCATCTCACCCCCCACCCCCCTCCGCCCCCAATCCCTTTTCACCACCTCCCCCCATCCCCCTTTTCCCCCACCACTCCCTCCCCCCGGCTTTACACTACCCCCTTCCCCAAAACACACAATCCCTTTTCACCCCCCCTCCCCCTTTCACCCCCATGGCTTTTTGCTACTCCCTCACCCAAAACACACAATCCATTTTCATTCCCCCCTCCACACACACACACCTGGTCAGCTCCAACTTTCGCCAGCTCCTCAAGATAAATATCCGCCAGGTGCAGGCGCAGACCATCCGGGTTCTCCTCCTTCCCAGCATCCATCACTTCTTCCTGAATCAGCTGAGACAGGGAGGAAACCAGCGTCTGCTCCCACCCGTTGTTTTTCAGCACCTCGAACGTGGCATGCAGAAAGTCTCTCGTCAGCTGAAAATCAGCACATGTAGCACAAGCATTCGGATTTAGATATGAATCAACACATAAGGGAGTGTCACATGCACGCATACAACTTTACAAGATACACAAACTCCACAGGAGGTACATGCTGTGGTGGAGTTTACCTTGTACTTACTTGCATGCCAGGTGAGAGGTGATTCTGGTCTTTGTTGTTTGTTTGTGTGACGTCTTTCGAGCGCTAATTAACTCCCTTGTGCGTTGATTCTGCACCAGCACTCTGGGCCTCGTTCTGTTTCAGATTGCTGATTTAATTACAAGTTATCGTCAGCTAATGGTGACTGATAATACTAACAGTAGTGATTGTAGCTACAATTGGATTTAGTGTCTAAAATTGGAAATAATATTCAGACCTCCAAAAGCACTTCAAACATAGGCAAAAAGTGAGTAGAATCTGAGGTGTAATAAATATTAAATCCCTGGCATGTACACCATCCTGATGAACTGTGGATTTTATGTTGGAGGTATTTGAACTTGTATTAATACTCTGTGATGTTACTTGAACTGTGAAAACCCGACAGCCTTCAAAAAACAACATTCTAATCAAATCATATCAGGACTATTGCATATTCCCATATAATTTATCATCAGAAATATGTCTGCAGTTCTTAAAAACGTATCTCTTTGTATTCCGCAGTCAAAACATGATCTTTCTTGTGATGCTGGAGTGTCAGTTACAATTACTCTTTACGGACACTGAGACAGGTAATTTACAATTCATTCACTTGTCCCTAACCCTAGATTAACTACATTTAAATTTATAAACTTATTCATTTATTCCTACACTAACTAAATTAACTGTTTGCTGACAGAAGCCAGGGCCTACCCTGAAAAATATTGTCTCTTTAATTTAAAAATAAAATTAGCATTGTTTTATTGTATAATTTTAACCCTTCGTGTGCTTTGATCTTTCCCCCCCCCAGAATGTAGCAGTCAACTCTGTTTCATTGTTTCTGGTAATGGATGCAAGTCATGTGACCCTTTGAAGCTGTACTGTGACACAGACACTTTGACAGTGTGATACTTGACTGTGAGTTTGACCCTCCACCTAGTCTGCGATTTTAGCAACCAAACAATATACAGTTATAATACACCAACTCTGACCTCCTCAGGATCTAAACCTTCATCTAATGAGTTAAAATGTGATTAACACTGCTGACAGTGTCTGTCACACATAAATACTTGTCCATACTACATTACTAACTGACTGTGATTAGCTGTGACACAGATGTGGCTTAATTTAGCATGCATGGTTTGTAAGTCGGATGTGCTGGCTCCTTGCACCTGACTGTGCAAACTGTGAAAAGTTATGGCAGGTCGATGTGTGTGTGTGTGTTGTGTGTGCGTGTGTGTGTGTTGTGCGTGCATGCATGAGAGCTTACACTGCATGAATGAGACTGTTACATTGTTGAATTAACTTTTATTCATTTATAACTGTTACATCAATACATGGCTAATCGTAATGCTTCGTGACATTTGTCTATCTCTTAGTCTTAACGTAATGTACCAATGGAATGTCACCAAGACAAAGTCCTGAGTACATTTTAAGGTCACTGGAAAATAAATATCCTTGTATTACCAATACTAGTCGCCATAGACATAGTTACCATCATATATTTGTCCATACGCCACTGGTCGAGGCGGTTCCACTCGTTGGCCTGTGTGGCAAAGAAAGCAGCAGCAAACCTAAGGGCAGCGGCACCATCAGAGAACGCTTTCAGGAGCCCGCAGATTCTTGCTGATAGCTCTTCCTGTGAAACAATACAAACAATACAAACAACTGTCATTTACTCATTATTATAGCTTATTTACCAACTCCCTTAATTTGTAAAATTTCTAAAGCTTGTCAGTTTTATGTTGCTGTTCAGTGTCATTAGTGCCAAGTGCCATTTAGTGTTGTGTCATCAGTGTCAAGTACCATTTAGTGTTATGTGTCATTAGTGCCAAGCGCCATTTAGTGTTAAGTGTCATTAGTGCCAAGTGCCATTTAGTGTTAAGTGTCATCGGTGTCAAGTGCCATTTAGTGTTAAGTATCATCAGTGTCAAGTGCCATTTAGTGTTAAGTGTCATTAGTGTCAAGATCTAAAGTTTTCTTTTTGTCCTGGTCCTGCAAAAATGATGCTGACTTAAGGCTGACTCAATGACTGAGCAAATCAACCAACCAACCAACCAACCAACTAAAAACAAAATAAAAATGGTGCTTCTGATAAAGTAAACACAGCTAAATAACAGTTTAAGAAGCATTTATAATATATATATTATAATAAATATAAATATTGAAAATTATAAAAAGCATACATTAATATGCATACACACGCACACACACACACAGAGTGAGTGACACACATGCATGCACATGTGCACACATACACGAGCATACAATTACAACACACACATGCGAGCATACAACACACACACACACACCTGTTTAACTAGGACTAAGACTGTAAGTGTAACTTGTGCTAAGACTAAGAGTAAGAGACACCTCATCTGACCTGCAACAGTGGCTTGTCCTGCATCCACATGCTATAGTGCAGACCTTTCCACAACTTGCGAAACTCTTCATTGCTAAAACCTGTAGGCAAACAAATTATATTATTATATCAAAGCCAATCAAACAATCCTCTTCACAGAGCTGAGACATTGAAACAGAAAAACATATCAAGAATCAATTAACATAAATTGAACAATATTGTTAAGAGTAAGATCAAGGTTGACAATGACATTGTAATTGTTACTGTAGCATAAATGACTTTGCACCATGTATACATGTATACCTTTTTCTTTATTTTGGTTATGTTGACTTTCTTATTTTTCTATCCCCCGGCTCACCCAACCCCACCCCTCTTTCACCGTTTCAGCACATTGAGCATACAAGTTAATGGATTCACATGCTGTAAAAGTGGGCATCATCATCATCATAAGATTTTATCAATCTGTGATCAACATTCAACAAACATAATATTAATAATAAATAATCATTGATCTTCCAGTTCCAGTCCAAGAGAAATGACTTCACCAGCAAGACTGCTCACAGATGGTGCAGCGATCAAATCTCCCATCTGGACCTGACCTAGCTACAGCCACACCCTGCATCCCAAGATTTGCTTTCCTGCACCTTTCCTCCAAACTCCTGAGAGGGCACTCTTTATCTCCAAGCCTCTGTCCACCGATGCTGTCACTGTGTCTGTGACACTGACAGTGCCCTCCAGAAGGTTTGGGTGTTAAAATTATAGTAATAGGACTGTGGAAGCAACATAGGGTTGGAGCTCGCATACATGTAAGTTTCATAAGGCATGTCTGCCACAGGAAAAATAATTAGTTCCATAGATCTTCATTAAATTTCAAAGCAATGTAGGTAGTTATAAAACTATTAAAACAAAGAGATGCCTGATATGTGATATAATTTAAGTCATATGTCACTCTATTACAGTAATTACTGAACATACAGTGTTACAATGTTACTTGTTAGTGTTACAAATTTACTACCATTTGACTTTTGAGCACCAACAAAAAGTGCTCAGTTAGCCGACACAGCGACAGTTGTTGGAGATCTATGACTATGTCATAACCAGTTAATGAGTTATCAACATATCACATTATGGCAGTGGTTCAATGGTTGGAGGAAGAATGCCCTAAAGCAATGCTTGGAGTAGGAGTTTGGGCGACACTCTCTCATCTGGGCCAGACCTAGTTATAGATCATGCATGTACAATACTTACAGTTACACCAAGACCTCCAATTCGTAAAATGGCAAGTTTTAATTAATTTAAAACATGCCCTTTCCCCAGGGTGCCTGACCAAACTTGTGTCACGAGGTCTAGTGTCAGTGACACAAGAAGCAAGCAGGTAAGACCACTCTGAGTCTGATCATAAACTCCACGGACAACTGTACTGTTCATCAACGTGGAGGCGAGAAGAGACCTGTACATAATTATCATCACACACACACACACGCACAAATTATCACACCTACACACACGCAAGAAAAAAAGCAGAAACAACCGTAACTTAGGCTTAGTTTGCAACTTGGTCAATACAATTATAAACTATACATTCAAAATCAGATTGTACAAGTTTACAGTCGTAACAGTGGTACTGGTAGTAGTACCACAGTTTCTAACAATGTTTAAGGTAAGCACGTTACGTGTGCACTGAGAAGAATGTTTACCTGTCTTTGAAGCTCTTGCACTGATATATTTCCTCAGTTTCTTCAGGGCCCTATCCCTAATAGTCTTCTCGTTCGAAGCTAACCGCTGAGCAAACGCTATTTCTGCCGAAGTCTCCATGTGGACACAGATTTCTCTGTGACATTTGAAGATTGCGCTGTCAAGATTCACGTGTAGCACTCGAGACTTGAAGCGGAAGTAGAATACAAGGGAAGTTATTCTGATTCAATCAATATTTTTCTTGTGCTCTCCCTTCAGTTTTAGATACACATGTTAGTCCCGCTTTCGCTATCACAGTAAATGGATTTTAACGCCCTCTCGACAGCACAGGGTCACCTCAGAACGATCGCTATCACAGACCGGTTTGGAAAAGTATTCTAAGCGATTTGAAGCTTTTGTTTTGATCTCCCGGCTCCTCCAAAAGGCTTGATCCTGGCTACTTGACTGAAATTACAATTTACACTGAACCACTAACTGGCCAGCTACGCAGCCTCTTTTTTTGATACTTTCATTCTTTATTTTCCCCTTGAGCTCGTGTGGTCAGAGGTCTTTTTCTGTTTGGAACACTCTCCATTGCAAATTTAGGTCAACAGGCACTGTTGTGTTAGTCACTGACTGCGTGCCAGTCCGAGACAGTGTCAGTGTCACCGAGGTTGTGTGTGTGTGTGTGTGTGTGTGTTGTGTGTGTGTGTGTGTGTGTGTGTGTGTGTGTGTGTGTGTGTGTGTGTGTGTCTTGAGAGAGAAAGATGAAAGACAAACTTAATACCGAGACTGAACTGATCCGATTTGTA
>JABMCL010000183.1:277500-279974 GCA_018857735.1 Alviniconcha marisindica
GTGTGTGTGTGTGTGTGTGTGTGTGTGTGTGTGTGTGTGTTGTGTGTGTGTGTGTGTGTGTGTGTGTGTGTGTGTGTGTGTGTGTGTGTGTGTGTGTGTGTGTGTGTGTGTGTGTGTGTGTGTGTGTGTGTGTGTGTGTGTGTGTGTGTGTGTGTGTGTGTTTTACTTTATGTAAATTGTTTTGGCTAGGACTATGCTCTACATGTGTATAGAATATCATATTTAGGTTAATATGTATCATGTGAGCGCTCAGGGCGTTGATGAGCGCATGATAAATGTACATTATATATATATATATATATATATACTCTTAAAAAAATATTTCACATAAACATTATTTAACATGCTTCATATTTTGTAAAATACATTGATAAAGGGAAGTGTAAAACGTTCTACGTAATATTTCTGAACAATTCTTTAAAATTACTTGACACAACCATTACCGTAACACGCTTCATATTTGATAAAACACACCAATCGCACGCAAGAAGTCAAAAATGATTTCAGGACTCACATTCCGATAGAGTGAATACAAAGACCTCTGCTCGAAACATTTTTTCCTGACTTCCAGCAAGTCAGCACATTCAATCATTATATGTTTAACCGTAAGTACAGTATTACAGGCAACACAAACAGGAACCTCTTCTTTTCTCAAAATAAAGGAACGTGTCAAATAAGAGTGACCAATATGTAATCTGTTTAAAACAGTGTTTTATTTCCTTGTATTACAAAAAGATAACAGTTTGTCTGAAAGTTTTGGCAAAATTTCATGAAACTTATTTGATACCAAAACAGCTTGATACCACTCCTTCAGCCAAACCTCACAGACATTTTTGGAAGTTAATGGTTTCAGGTCGGAAAAAGCTACGAGACCAGCCGTCGGTTCAGTGTTAAGAGCCTCTTTTGCAGCTCTATCAGCTGCCTCGTTTCCTCGAATACCTAATACTATGCGCTATTCCAGTTCCGAGGATGTTAATATGTTACAAATTGTTGACGCTATGAATGTTCAAACATTTATTTATTTACTTTATTTTTGTACTTATTCTCTCTCTCTTTCTCTGTCTGTCTGTCTGTCTGTCTGTCTGTCTCTCTCTCTCACACACACACACACACACACACACACACACACACACACACACACACACACACACACACTATCAGTAGGACAGCTTGAAGAGTTGAGATTTGAAAGATGTGAGTGTCTGATTCCTGACCTAAGTTTTCAAGGGCGAGTGTTCCAAACTGATGGAGAGTGCCAGATCAAAATCGAGGTATCTGTTTTGAAAAAGGCCTGTTGATTTTACTTTGAATTTAGAATCCGACTTTCGCCAGTGATGACTATGGCGGCCGAATGTTCCCACGTCAGCCGGCCTGAAAGCTGTCACGTGACCTCTTTGATCTTGTTCCTCGTGCCACGTGAGCACGCGCAGCTTTCCTGTCTAATATCAACTGTCTGCTCGTGCGGCTAGGAAGGACACTTGCTGCTTTGCGCATCCAGTCCAGCTAATGGTTACTGACGGAACTGAGAGTAGAAACTGGACATAAAATCAAGGGATATTTTCAAAACTAGATCCTTTTATCGACCTTTTCCATCCGTGGGGTAAAACAATCAGTCAATGGTTGATTTTATGTCTGTTCACAGCAAAGTAATATTTGACCAAAGAAGAAAAAAGCGGGGGGTTGGGGGGAGAGTGGAGAAATCTATAACAGTAAGTTGTGACTGGTTACAATCAATTTAGCAAGAGAAATAAAATAGAATAGAATAACCCCAGTATCCTTAAAAAAAGAAAAAGAAAGAATCTCCTACATTGTTACAAGCATTAACATTATACCCGATTTATTTTATTTTATATAACTCCGTTGTTATAGGCGATTGAAGTATTTGGTTATCTTCATACGTGCATGTCACATTCTGTGAATATTTAATGTTTCATGCGTTTCGACTGAGCTTGTATATTAATTACGCTTGCTAAGTGCCTTGAACGAGAAAGTATCGCAGGTTTATTTTCAAGCTCTTTCTGTTGGACAAATGTTTTCAGAAGGTGTACAGTGCCTTTAAATCTAGTGCAGTGTCAAAAGTGCTTTCCCAGTCACTCAAAAATGAAATGTCTTTGACAGTCGTTATTGGGGCATGCTTTGGTGGTTCTTTCTTCCACGGAAATGGTTTTGTATGAATTAAAGATGAAAGTTGACTGGTATTTATTATATCGCTGTTTCAAATTGATATCAGTGTGCATGTTACTCGTGACATATGACAACATAAATTATCTTGCTGTATGCACAATATTTGAGAAATAATGTTCAAAGAGCACATGTATATTCTGCAACCTAAGTTGCAATGCATGTGTAATGTCAGTTTTCACATTGTATGGTGACTGTGGTGATCTGGCAGTATTTGTAACATCACTAGTGCCACAAAATATCTCTGCAGACAATTCCACACTGTAAAGAGCACATGTATATTCTGCAACCTA
>JABMCL010000027.1:0-157500 GCA_018857735.1 Alviniconcha marisindica
TTTGGACCCCCCATTTGCGCACCTTTTGGCACTAAGTCATATATGAAGACATCTTGTAAACCCTCCAAACATTAAAGCCACTTTATTGTTATTTATTATTTCAAACCATGAATGATAAAAAAATTAAAAAAATTAACAGCATCAAAACAGTGTTACTTCACAGTAACATGCAACAGTCAGCCCCCTTCCACTGGCTAATGCTATGAAGCTATAATTTGGGCTTTCTGTTTGAATACATGTACTTGAGAGCCGGTTTGGCCTAGCGGTAAGGCGTTAGGCTGGTAAGCGGAAGGATCTCGGTTCGATCCCAAATTCGGCTCCCCTTTTTCTCTTAAAAAAGGGGTTGTGGTTTGTGGACATGGACATGTGACTTTGCCCCCCTCCCCTAATGAAACTTTAAAAAGGGAATTATCGCTCCCCCCCAATCTTAATGGGGTCATTCGGGGAAATTACCGTGGTGTTTTCCCCCCCTTTAAAAGTCAACAATGGGGTTAGGTTTCTGTGGAGGCCCCAAAATGTTTCCCACTAAATTTCATGTACAGCATTTTTGAAAAAAACCCCCCAAACTTTCCCCAAAGTGTGACAGAAGATTTCCTATCCCAGAGTCAACTTTTTACTAGTTTTAGTCCCAAGACGGGCCCTTTATAGTGTTTGTACAGCCCCCTTTATCCCAAAGTCCCCCAACTGCATCCCATCAACATCTGTCCCCGCATAATAAAAATCCCAAACACTGGCAGCCCTACCATTTTTTGGACACACAAAAATGCTGCACCCATTAAGGTAGCACAGCACTTGTGACTGCTTTAGTCTTACCCAGGTAAAGCAACCTGAATTTTGCAAAAGGGATTAATGAAGCATATAAAAAGAAACAATCTTACCGGAGCTGAAACATTTGAGTGGCTGCTGAAGTGACTGCCAGTGTAATTAAAAACACGGCATACTGGGTGATGGGTAAAGTAGTTGTCTTTCCGGTTTGCATTGAAGTCCACCTTCACCATTTGGGATGACAAGACATCCTCAGCATCTGTGCAAAACAAAATGCACCTGAGGTAAATAAGTAATTTCGGTGTTTTACACCCAGTCAACCAGCGCGGTTATATCAGGGCGATGCAGCTGATGATAAACTGCCACCATCATTAATATGCCAGAAGCAGACTGTGAGACAGGATGGTCAAAAGTAAACCAAGAACATCTAACAGCAGATAGTGTTACTGTTAGCTACTAATCATACAAATAAACAACAATAATCATATTGCTATCACAAGGTGGGTCAAAATATAACCCTTAGCCCTGACACAGAACAATCCATTCTTGGAGTAAAAAACAAAACAAAAAACTGTACTGTATTACATGCCATAAACTGTAGTGTTAACAAAAATAAAGCATGCTGCCTGAATAAACACTAACAACATAGCATTAAGGTGTTTCATGCAGGAACTAAGACATACCAGTTTTCTCCCATAAATGAATGGAAACATTTTTTTACAGTGCAACATCATATAGTGTCATGCAGATTAGAATTAAACTCTTCAGAAAAACACAGCTGGCAGTTTCACCTTTTGTATTACATGTTTAAATCATTTTGTCTTTAAAGAAAGAAAAAATAAACAATACAAGTCAGAGAATCTAGAGTGCACAAGGCAGAACTCAATATGGCTGTCACCAGACAATGTTTGAAAGAACTTGCTTAAACTGTGGCAGGGACCAGAACATTGACTCCATCATGCAAGTGTTTGATATGGCCAAACAAACAAACCAGACAACCCAATGACCACTGGTCATTACAATGCTTTGTGTGAGTCAAAACCAAACAGAACTCAAAATGTGATGGCAACACACAGGCACACAACCCAGGAAATCAGCAGCTCATGCCTCACCACAGATAGGTAGCTGAAAGGTGTAGCTCAGAGACACCTCCTCAATGTTAATCTTTTTACAATGCAGGTTGTAGAGGCTGAGGCTGGACAGCAGGGGCTGGCAAACCTGGTCCAGGGTTGGAGGTGGCTGCCATGTTCTGGTCAGCAGGTCCGCATTGATGTCCTTGCAGGCATCTGAAAACGCAGATTCAAAATGAAGGGTGGCAGACAGTGCTCAAGTACCTGAGGAAAAAAAAAGGAAAGAGGAAACAAAACAAAACAAACAACAACAACAAAAAGGAAAGGAAGGAACTGATCAACATGTATACATGTGTGCATGAATGTGTGAATATGTGCATGCACACATGACCGTGTCTGTCTCAGCTTCTCTTGCTATCTTGTAATTCAAGTCTGTCTGCATAGGCTATTCAGTAAACTTCATGGCTTTGTTCTTGGACTGGTGTATTTTCAATGTTCTGCAGTGAATAAGCATACCACTATACATAGAGATGGACTTTTTCATCACCTTTCAAACATGCAATCTATACACCTACTGTGTACACAGATTTTTTATTTAAGTCACTGGCACACTTCCAAACTTTCCTGCTCATTCAAAAGTCATGTTTAGACTGTATTCAACCAGCAGCTTGTTGCATCTGTTGTACTGTGTCATGTGTCTCAGAGGATTGCCAAAACCTGCTCAAGCAAGGTCAACACTGCAAACTCCTAAAACTGACATAAAAATTAAATATGTGCCTACCATAACGCTCCACATATTTTCTCTTACTGGACAGATTGTTAGTCTTGCACTGAAAATCATTATCATGGAGTATGTGAACCTCATTCACAAGGCTAAATACGACTTAGTTCTAACAAATTAAAAATGGTGCTTTTCATAATGGCTAGTTATCTACTGGACTGATTATAATCATACATCAGTTCTGCTGAGAGTGAAAAAATACGTACTGGGAAAGTTGCCAATATAGTTCCCAATGTTGCAGTTCAAGCCATCAGAGCCAGGGCCCTGCAAGCAAAATATATTGCAATTTGCATACACTGACAGTAACAAACATTACAGCAGAACACAGGTATACTGATATTCAAGCATATGACTTACTGTCAGAAGGTGTGGCAGCAGAGAGTGATCTAATTTTACCATATAAAAAAAATGTGTTCATTGACTGACCAGTGTGGTGTGTTTGTGAATGAATGAAACTAAGTATGCTTGAAAAAATTCAGCACCCACCATGAAGCAGTACTGCTGCTACAATTATAGCAGCAAAAGTCTGATTTCACTAGTCAAGTACAACCATGAAAAATTGACATTAATGTATTGTCAGTCATGTCTGATCTTGTGTGCAATGGCAAAGCAAACAAAAATACTACCAATCACATAAACCATGTTAGTGAAACATCATTATAGAATATGTAAACATCACCATGGCTTACACATAAGCCAGTTTTTTCAGAGTAGTTAATGAAAAATTCCATTGCTGGCTGTCAAATGTGTCCTAACACCAATGCTGAAAGTTCCAACAAATATTTTCCACAAAGCTGACATCTACTCAAATGGATATGACATAGGTATCTGGTTTTATATTTGCAGTGTGACAAGTCAGTACTAAAATTCACATAAACAAAAGGCTTTCAGCATGAGCAAGTTTTTAATCCACTCAAATTTTGTTGCAAGATTTGATATGAGACTACTTGCTAATTTTCTGTATGATCAAACTGCAAAAAAACAAACCAAAACAAACAAAAAAACAATGAAAACATGTCAACCACATCCAGAGCATCAAGTGAAACAACTGTGTTTGATTTGATTTGGAAGGCAGGGCAAACTAATAAGGGCCCAAAATTCTAGTTTAATGTTTTTTGACCCATCCCATCTTTTGTTCACCAACTCAAAGTTGTTGTTTTTAAACCACCCTGCAAAACCTAGTAGTTCTATCATTTTGAGATATAATACTGCATTATTTTTGTTTAAAATCTTTTCCCTTTTTCCACAAACGCACCACCTGCATTGTATCATGCTTTTTATTTTCCCCCCTTTCCCCCCCCAAAAGAAAAAAAAACCCCTGAAGATGAAAATGTCAGTGTAAAAAACCTAGGACTTAACGTCTTAAGTCAAAAAAATAATTAAAATCCTATCAAAATTTTCAGGGAAACGTAAGAAACTACATCTGCGCCCCGAACTTTGCATTTCTTTTAAACTTGCTTGGGACCCCAGTTCCATGGTTTTAAAGGTACCAAAAGCCCAAAATTTTTTCCCTTTTTTTTTTATTTTAATTATTTTTATATATATATATATAATATATAAATATTTTAAAATTTTTTATTTTTCTTTCTTTTTGATGTAAAAATAACACGTTTTTGGTTTTCCCCAAAACAAATGAAAAAGTGAGAAAAACAAAACAAAAAACCCCCCTTCCCCCTTTTATCCCCCCCAAGTGTGACAAACCCCGCTCTTCATCCTTTCTTAGAAAAGGGAAGGGGAACACTAAGATGTGAGAATACTGGACATTTTTAAAATCCAAGTGTGAAAACCTAGAATGTATGTCCTTTGCCCTTTGAGAATGAAAAACAGCAATAAAGGGTGGTTTTTTAGAAAACTAAAAAACTTTCCCCTCCCCGTCCCAGTGTGGGAAAACCTGAACCTTTTGTTGAAAGTGTTAAAAACCCTCTCTCCCATCATCATGGAGATGGAAAATCTTCCATTTTCCTGGGACATTTGCCCACTGGAACTTGGTATTCCAAACAAGTAAAGGTGGGTGCCCATCCTTCCCCCTTTCCAGGCTTTCTTCCCATCCCAAATTTCACGGGGTTTTTGGGTATCGCCCCCCCCAGACAGAACCACCAGGATCAGCCCCTGCCGTAACACCTGAAGCAGAAAGTCAAAACTGTTCAAATGCCAACAGTGGTCTTTCCCATTAAGAAAAACATAGCTATATATAGTGTTATTAGTCCATTAGGTCCAATTTCTGGCATCACCACTCTCTATCACTGTTAACCCAAAAGTCGTGAAAAGACCATCACTGAAACACTTAATTACACTACTGGGTGAAGTCAAGGCAACAGAATAATCTGAAGTTGTGCATTAGTCTCTACCATATTTTTATCATAAATACAGTATCTGTTAATTTACATGAGACCACAAGAGTGTTTGCATACATTCTCAGTATTTGAATGTTCCTTAAGACAGTGACACAAACACAGTGTCACACCTGTCACTAGTAACACAAAAGTAATAAATCTGATTTATCACCCAACATTTGCACACAACTCCATGAAGGACACTAAATTTAAGATTGTACGCACACAAGCTGTTCAGGCAATTGAGCTTCTATTGTATAATTTCAACTTCACTGACCCCTTTTTTATGTTACCCGAGACACTGACAAAATACAAGCTTCCGTCACAGAAAAAAATGTCATCAACCACCAAAAGTGATGCCGAAGTTAAATTTGAAGTTATGTGTCAGTACGAGCATAACACTGCCATCAGAAATACAGCATCTTGCTCTTAGTAACCACATGAGATAACTACAGTGTTTGCATGTTTCTTCGTACCAAAAATGGTACTTGTTTCATAAAATGTTGGTGATACAACAAAACTTTTCTTACCTTCTCTCTGAGACTCCACAGTTGGAAAGGAAAGTTGTTTATCCGGTCATGTGCACATCATTAACAGTTTTCCAAAACTCAACCTTCCATTTTCGCTAACTGTCAAGTATGTTTGAAATAAGTGTTAAAAGTTTGAATATGTTACTTAACACATTGTAACACAAACATACTTTCCACTCAAAATTGGTAGTTAAATTATAACAAAAAATGTCATCATGCCAGTAAGCATCGAAAACGTCATCTTCCAATGGGTTTATAAACCTCATTTCGGATTCATTCCATTCTTTTTAGCATGCTTAAAATGTGTTTGTCTGCTTGCAAGCAATGTGATGACAAAAGAAGCCCCAAATAAAACCAAGCCCCAGTTTGATGCCACATCAAAATTCAGGGACCCGGGTTTCCCCTTTTGGGAAAAATTCCCTACACAAATCAATTCAAGAACAACACCATAAGACCAAAAATTGTTTATTTTTGTGTTTTTTTTCCCAACCATTTATAAATAATATAAATAAATTTAAATTAATTAATTATTCCCCTTTCAATTCCTGCACCATCAAGCAAAGTCAAAATGCATGACGAATTTGTCAGATATGCACTGTCACTTTCACTTCATGTTCTCTTTATAATTACATAAATCTGCTTCCTTCTGATTTCTTCAAGTACTCCTTGGTACTTCAGTTTTAAAGCCACAAACAAAAATTGGACCAAGAACATCATAATAGTAAATTATGAACAAATGAGTGTGGTAGGTATGGGACTTGGCCCTCTTTTGACATTGAGTTTAAATGGCAGTACATGGGGGGGGGGTGCGAGTGCCCCTAACTAAAACTCATCCAGCCCCGTTTTATACTAACAGTAACATGGTTTTCCAGCCCCCCCACCCACACATCTAGGAATCCCCACCACACCGGAGAACCACCCAGCCCCACAAAACCCCCCCCAACATCCGGGCCCCTTTCCACACCTTCCTCCCAAAATCTGCCAGATTTAGTTAAGCCAATCAATGGGGACTTTTTATCCCTACAGCCCTTTTCCACCTGGCGGTCGGCCCCCCCGAAAAAGGTTTTGGGTACCGATAAAAACTATTTGGGAAAAAAAACTGGTGCCCAAGCCCTGCCCACTTTAAACATGAAAGGGGGACCCCCCTGGGGAAAAAAAAAGTTCCCCTCCCCATTCAAACAATTTTGTTTTATTTGAGCTGGCGTTAAGCAACATGGTCCGTTATAAAACAAACGTCCCGATATAATCGGAATTTTTTGTCAACACATAACAAAACTTACTACTGTTTGAGCCCCCCTAACCCCAAAAAATGTTTTAACAAGGGTTTTTTGGACTAAATACAGCAGAGGTTGAAGGAAGGGGTGTCATAAACCCAAATGCTTGGACCTCCAAACCCCATAAAAATTCCATCCCACTGGACAGCATATATATAGCAGATGACTTTCTTTCCTAGGACCATCCCAGAGTGGAACAGTCTTCCCCCCAAAAAGTGACCACAGCACCCACCCCTGGCTCCTTCGCGATCAGGGGCTGCCCCTCTGAAAAAAGTAAATTTAAAGAAAAGTTGGTAATGAAGGCTTAAAAGCTGTGGCCCCCGGGCGGGGTTTATCCCCGGGGACTGCCCACGGGAAACCCGGGTTTGGGCTAGTCGGATACCCCAAAAATCAGTACACAGCACCCACGCTCCTGTCAAAAATTTTAACCCTTCTTTTTTTCCTTTCCCTTTCTTTTTCTTTTTTCTCATTTTTACCACTTTAAAACCTCAGAACCCCCCCCCCCCCCAAAATTAAAAGGGGAAAAACCCCCCTTTTAATTGGGCCCCAAAAGTTTTCTTGGGAAACCCCAGTTGGAAGTATTCTGGCGGTTGGTTTTTAATTGGTTTGGGAAAAATTTTTCACAACCTAAATTGGAAAAAATTCGTCAAAATAAATTCAGGGTCCAAAAAACCCTTTCCCCAACATGTTTTCAAGGAAAATTCGCCCCCATTCGACGATCATTCCCCCTGACTGGTGAGGGCAGAGCTCTCCTTTTGGAAAAAGGAAAAAAAAAAAATAAAAATGGAACGGTTTTGCTGGGGTTTTTCCCCTCGCTTCGGGGGAATTTTTTTTGATTTTGGGAGGGGCAGCCTTGTCTCGGGACCCAGGAAAAGAGATAAATAGTTAGGTTGAATTTCCCTGTGAGGGATGATGAAAGTGTTTTATTGACTTTTGCCCTAAAATTTTCGGGTCATGATGTCTGCTGCCCCACCTGCCGCAAGTTTGGGACGAAGCTTGATCCCCCTTACAAGCCAGTTGAGAAAAGAAGTAAAGTTTGGACTGTCCGAACCATGTTCGGCGAACTAAAAGTTCAATTAAGAAACGAATCATAGTTCGTCGAACTGTCCGAAGTATGTTCGGCGAACAAACATTCGCCCAGTTAAGAACGGGCTTAACACAAAGAAGAAGAAGAAGACGGTGCGACTGGTTGGGGTGCGCAGTAGTCTATCGGCGCTTATCGAAAGTTTCGCAACAAATAGATTTATAAAATACAAAACTTACGGTGGCTTCGCATGTAGTCGGGCGGCAGTCCTTGGCTGTGTATATTACAGCGTTGTCTTTGTTTTTTAAACCCGAGTCAATGCAATCCGACTGCTCCACCTTTTCAGCAAGCAGAAATCGGAGGCTTAAAAGCCCAACAAACACCAGAATCACGGCACGATAACGCTCCATAGGGTTTGGATCTGCCGACCGACGAAAGTTAAGTTATTGCAATATAATCACGTTGACCACCCATCTTCTCAGACAGTTGTGATTTGCCGAATGTCCAGCGTTGTTCAAAACATTTCAAGCAAGTTTTACTTGGTAATCTAGTCCTGTTTCCGGGAAGTAGCCTAAGGCAAGGGGGAGTCTATTCTACTTATTCGTTGATTAGAGTTACTTGCCCTTGTACAACCCGAAGCCGCCATATTCAAAGTGAGATAATGTTATACTGCACCTCGCGGAGCGTCTAGCGGTAAACTGGTGCTGTGCTCGAGAGTTCGATCAAGCAAATCACTTGTGTTGTAACGGAGTCAGTCAGTCGTCATCGAGTGAACCGTACAAAGAAATCAGTCATGGACGACGAGGCTCTTTTCAAGTAAGTGATTAAAAACATTTGAGCACCATTAATTTTTATCTTAATTTAATAATAGTTTACATCTTCATCTAGGTGACTAAAGAAATATGTCTAATTGTGGGCTTTAAGGCAAATATAATATTGTTTTAGTGTTCTACATTATTGCCTCATTTGACTTCCATTCTTGTTCATCGTCGTTTTGGGTCACACTTGCGCGCATGAACTATAAAGTTATAAAAATTTGAAATGTTTTTGACACTTTGTTTTTTAATGGCCGTGTTACTTATGGAATGCACATTTTATACCTGTATCACTGGTCTATCAGTCCCGAAAAAGTTTAGTTCATCCCTGTTTCCGTGCAAAACGGCTGGTTCAGATACAACTGGGAAGAGGACAAAACAAAACAAAAACTCCAAAATTAATTTTCTAAAGTTCTACAAATTCAGTCTGAAAATGGAATGAAATTGCTTCTAGTTCATTAATTAACTCAAGCAGGGTAAATGATGGCTAGAGCTGTACAGGATTCTGGTCAGGGTTCTGCCCCACCTGGAGGTGACCAGTAACCAGTCAGATACCTAAAACTATATCATCTTCTTCCTACAGCATACAAAAAGTCAAATAAATGTGAAACTTACCAGTGACAACTTGACTCCAGAATTTTAAGATTGAAAAATGAATGTGTCAATGCAAAAAAAAAAAAAAAATCCTAAATGAGATCCATCTTTTTTTCTGATTACTAATATTGGTTTATTACAGATTACAGACGCAAGTTACATGACAAAGTCCAGTCAACTGCAAAGCTCATAAACATTACTTGATCAAAATGATAAGCTTGTAAGAACTGTGATTCAATGCTCATAGCAGACAATATGGAATGCAGTTTGGTTTGCGTTGCAGGGCTAGAAATTACCGGAAACCTTTCACTGCATTAACTGGTAACTTCCTGTATTTTATTGGTTAATTTTTTTAGCAATCAGTCAGGCTGTTATTTGACTGGTTCTAAAAATTAAATAAAAAAATGTGGCACAGTGAGTTACGGCGTGTGTGTATGTGTGCATGTATTTGTGTGTGTATATATATATATGTATAAATATATATATGGGGGAGTGGGGATGGTGGGGGGGTGTTCTAGATAGGGAAGGGAGCTTGATGTTTGCTAGTACAGCTCTAGTAAATAGTATTTGACTGGTTACAGTGATTGTTTGACCATTTTCCATGAACCACTTTTGCCACCTTATTGATAATACACTGGCTAGAAAAATGTCTAGTGCCACCAGTCAATCACAAATTTTATTGGTCCAGTGATCATGCTAGACAATTTTCAGACCAGTGTGACATATATAAAGTGGTGAAAGTGTTTCACAGAAACTGACTAGACAATCACTGACACTGGTCAGATACACGGCTGTCTATACTTCTACTAGAGTTCTACTAGCAAACACCCTGCTCTCTTCCCCATCTAGAACACACTCTCTCTCTCTCTCTCTCTCTCTCTCTCTCTCTCTCTCTCTCTCTCTCTCTCTTGTTTTTGTTCTTTGATAACCAGTCAAACAAAATAACAGCCAGTATGTCTGACCAGTTGCTGATTTTTTTCTCCAGTATAATATGCTGATCTTAAACAGTAAAATACCAGAAATTACCAGTTGATGCAAACATTGTGGTCCCTTGATTTTTACTGGTCCTCAAAAACAAGTGAGCCACCAATGAAGGGGAGAAACAGAATGGAGACAGATGCCTGAGATGGGGACAGATTTTGAACCCTTTTTGTGTGTGTGTTGTCCTGGCTTGTGTGGTGTATTCATTTTAGACAGTCTTTGCCCTTCACTTGTGGCATTGGCCACAGAGGCTTGACATTTCTTATAAAAATTATTGGATGAGTGGACCAGTGGATGGGATATTTCTAGTTATACTGGTCCACAAGCAGTTTTAGCTGACATGGACCACAGGACCTGTATGGATTTTGAGCCCTCTGTTGGAAGAAGATCTTGCGAAAAATTCAGGTTAGTTGAATGAACTGAGATTTCTTGCAGAAGGTGATGGGAGCATTCTGGGAGCATAACTATATTCTGACCTACTCATGGGCAGAACATCTGACAGATGTGGAAAAATATGTATCATTACAATATATATGTCATTTATACAATCACCCCCAAAAAATTAGAGCTGGAAATCTGGAAAACAAATCCAAAATATTCAGGATTCTCATACTCCTCCCTCCCCTCCCCATCTCTACCAGCAGCCAAAAAAAAGAAGAGCAAAGAAACAGGAGCAAATAGGAATTTAAACTTGCTTTTACAATGTGTACCTGTACACCCCCAAAAAGAGGATCACTGTTACCTAAGAGAACCTGGTCATTGTGCCAAAAGTGCAGGTGGTGGGTTACAGCTAAACACGCCACACATACACTCTGTCAATGAGAATTTATATTGTTAGTAATTTTACATGAAGACATTGGTTGCCTGCAAAGAACAAGAGCAACATCATGCTTCCCTGATGCCGTTCTCTACCAGACTATACACATTAGATTAGCCTGGTTGCGTGTGTTCAGCTCTTGCCTGTGCCATTCTTTTTGTTATGAATTTTGCAGTGTCGATCATCATCAGTTTACGCATACACGTAAAGGAGAAACCTGACATAGTTTTTCTACGGTGCTACTTTCTCCGGGGTCAGCATACTGGGTGACCAGTGTGCTAGTATTATACTTTGGATACAGCTTTGCATTGAACGAATCTTGTGAAGCAGTTGTCTATTTCAATCGACACTTCGCCCCTCTTGCCTTGGGGTCATACCGACGGCAGTGGTCTGCCAGTCCTTTGGATTGCTGTTTGTGAGAGACCGGATTATCCAGAGTAGTTCAGGCTGTTACGGGGGTGTTTTGCGCTCTTGCGACACACGTAGTGTCAGGGGTATCTTATTTGACAGCCTGGGGCTGTTTGGGTTTTGGAAACAAGTGGGACATACGGCAAAACATGAGTGTTGAATCCGCCGGTAGCAAACGGTTTCATGGCTCATGCATGGACCTACGTAGTCCATGGTTCCATGAAGCAGCCCTGTCTCTGCAGTGACACTGATGACAGTGTTAACTGGATGCCGTGCCGGGTACTCGGGGCGCCAGACGGCGTGGCAATTTCAGCGGGTACTCAACACACTCACCTGCTCATTGTCCGAGCACACCCGCTGGCCCGAAGAAGGAGCTAGGCGATGATGGACGGGAGAGAAGAGAGCTGTAATCGCCCACCAGTAGCCCAGGTGGCTGGACCTCACAGGTATCATAAAATTACGCAACGGGAAAGGGGGTGGGGGGGGGGGGTATTGCTCATTGGTCAGTTGTGGCTGTGAGGAAGACTTTCAGAGGATAGTCGCGCACTGACCGGCGCTCTTTGTTTGTTCTGTTCACACCTGACGACCTTAATCAGAGAGATAAGACAACGTGTTCACTGAAGCGTCTATCCCACCACGCTCGTAACGTTACTACTTGCAGCCGTCCAGTAGTCATAAATTAGACTCAAACTGGAGTTGCCACGGGTGACCATCTCGACGGTCCACTTGAGTTCTCAGTGTTCTTCGGAATGTGCGTGTGTCTCAGGTGTTTTGCTGCCCTCTTGAGTTCGACGCATGGATGTGTGCAGCTGTCCCCCTGATAGAGCTTACCGTGTCCGTGGCTTGATGTGAACGTCCACAGACTCTGGGACTGTTCAACTCACTTTACCCAACACGCTCTGTCGGACCAGAGTCGGGCTTCTTTGTCAGCTCGGTGTATTCGGCGCTCACACAATCATTCTTTGTGAAGAACAGCCGTGTTTATTTCGGAAAGCTCTGTTCGAGAGTGTGCCAGCGTGCGAGCTTGGTTCAGTACTTGGACTGCGACCGTGTCATCGTTGTACAGTTTCCCTTGGAATTTCAACCATTCTAATCAAAGTGGATTTGTGGACTTCCCCAGTTTGTGCTGTAATTTACCTCATCGGTCTCAGTCTCCCGATTGATATCAATTGCTGCATACTGAATTGGATCCGGAGTTACGCATAGTCATGGAAGGCCAGGATCTCCCGTTTACCGCAAGCAATACGCTGCCCATCGCCATCGCGGCGGAGACTGGGGAAGACACTGAACCTTCAGGTTCTGTCTTGCTGCAGGACACATCCATGACGGAATTATTACCATCTCTGCAAAAAGTAGACAGGTCCTCGAAGGAGAACTCGTAAGTTGCTGACTCCATCGACAGTAAGACGAAAAAACTGAGCCAAGATTGTTTTGTGTGAATGGTTGATTACACCCACGTTTGGTCCGCAGTTGTTTTGTTTTGTTTTGTTCTTTTTTTACCCACCCGCTTATCATTTTGCAGTGGCTGTACTCGTTGATTCAGCCATAGTCACAGTGTAAAACTGTTGTGACTGACTGGATTGTTGTGTATCCTCAATAACAAGTGTGAACCGTCCATGATGGGCAGTTTGCTAGTCCATAAGAAAACCGTAAATAACCAGGAAAGCTTTAACGGCTTTAGTTTATAATTGGCAACAGCAGTGTTACAGTGAAAACCGACCGAAAGAACATTAGGCATGGGACGAGAAATGAACAGGCGCGTAGGGACGTCATCTTTTCATCTGAGAGTTGCATCTGTGGGCTTTTGTTTTGTTTCTTCTTCCCCCCCTCTCTCTCTCTCTCTCTCTCTCTCTAGTTTATGTCAGTTCAAACCATTGGTCAGAAGACACCATGGACAGTATTTTATACCATTGATATAAATTTGAATTCTTTCATGGGCAAATACAAGCACGAAGGAACTGATTTGTACGCGGCAGGTCTGCGTTAAGATGTTTACAAAAGCGGACCAAACTCCTGGTGGAAGACAAGTAAATCTGCTGGTGGTATTCCGAATGTTTTCGGAATAATTGTACTCCTTTGTTTATCGTTTGAACGACTGTTTGCACTGACGAGGGGTTATCTAGTTTTTGGTTTGACAGGGTTCCACTTCCAGAGGGGAGCAAGAAGTCTTCCCGCAGACTGTCCCTGCAGTCCATCGACCTACCCATCAACTTCATGAAGGTCAGTCAGTCTTGTCTTCTTGCTTTTGTTGCTGGTGGCGTTCTAATAATATTTTTGTTTTCAGTGTTTTGTTTTCTTGCTGTCTTCTCTGTTACCCATCGCCTTATATGGCCACAGATATAAAGAAAGTCTTTAGTTTATAATATATCTCTGTAGGTGTGGCCTCGAGGCTGATTGGACGTTAAACCCAGTTCTTAACCAAAAGCGGTCTTAAAGAGAAGACAGAGATCGCAGACCACGTGAAGAGAAGGCGTTGTTGCATCAACAGTAAGTAAGTAAACAGGGCGCTTAACATTCACAGAAACCGTAAGGCTTATTAGGGGAAGGGGTATGAAGGGGGAAGGGGTACATCAACAGCCCCCTCCTTCGTCTTTTCTAGTAGCGCACTCCAAGCATCAGTTTACGACATCCTTCATGAATACAAGGAGTGTCGGAAAGCGAGGTGTGGAATGTGAAGAAACAGTCTTTGCGTTCAAACGCGATTCCGGCCACCACCGTTGAGCGCTCACCACGGCGTCACGTTATCTCAGTTTTGAAGTTTGCAGACAAAGTAACGGGCCGACTTGCAAGAGGCGCGCACTCACACCGAACTTATGGCCCTCCACGGAATGACGTCATTAAACTTTGTGCCGGCACTGATCGACCGAGAGTCGCCGTAAGATCAGCTCGTGATGGACTTCGTCGGCAAGAAACCGAAAGCGTTAGGGCAGAATTTCTGGATGCTTCTTGTCAAGGGAACTGGTTTGATCTAGTGACGTGGCTAGCAAGCAGGCGGACCTAGATTCCAATCCGCTTCGGCTAAACGTTTTCTTCTACTACTTGGTTCTTAATGTCCTCGGATGTCAGATGACATATTAGGGACAACGTTTTCTTCAAAAGTAGAGGTTTTATGGACACTCACACTGGCTTTGCCCTCCAGGTTTGACGAAACAACAAAATGGTCGACATCAACGACCGTTTTTTAAACTAATCATGGTGGTGTTGCCGTTATGTTGAACATCCCACGCCCAGGCCGGGTTTGGGTCCCCGTAAGTGCCAGTTTCTGACACTGAGACGGTCTTCGTGAGACAGCCTAACACACGATGTCCGTGTTATTCCAGTGGGAACCTAGTCAACTGCTGAAAGTGGTATAGTCGGGGCGAAACACTGGCAAGTCCTCAAACTAAAGTAAAATCCGGTTTGCTCACGATGCACGTCACTTTGTGTTGGCAGAGGACCAGGGGTGAATTCAGTGGAATTAACCAGGAGACCCGAAGAAGAGCCGAGTTCTTGGCACTGTGGCGGTGGGCGTTTCGTTCCATGTTGCTTTACGTCCACAGAAACCACCAGGCTTATTAGGGACGGGGAGCCCAGGACAGCCACCTCGACTGTCACAGCTCTGAGCGGTGGACGAAGCGCTCAAACAGCCTTATATTCTGACCAACCCCCAAATTCCAAGCACTGGTTCACATCCTTCTTCAAACTACTGCCATTGTTGATCATGCTACAAAAAGAAAACTGTCGGCTAACTGACAGTTTTTTTCGTTGGTGCTCAAATGGCAGTAAGTTTGTAACAGACAAGTCTAATTATACCAGACATAATTTCTATTGTAACCGCCCACATTGCTTACAGTTACACCACCACAAATAAAACCGAAATCGTTTTAATCGAGACAGACTGATTTTGACAGACGCGCTTCCTGTTTGCGTGCGTGCTTGGACGCTTTGTTGCTTCCACAGTCTTGTTAGTATCCAAACCTTTCGGGGGGCATTGATAGCGTCAGTGGATCAATGCGCGGAGTATAAATGAATGATTTTTATTTTTTATGGCGCATAAAAACTTCCACACAAAACCTTGTGTGTTCACGGAGATAAGGAGAGCCGTTTCAGTCGCGTAACCAATTATGGCAGAGTTTGGAGGAAGGGTGCCTGAAAGTGAGGCTTGGAGCGTAACCAACCCCAAGCTTAGAAGAAGGAACCTTTGAAATTGGTAGCTGTGGATTCTCAGCAGAAGCGACCTGTATTTTCTGGAGCTAGCCGCGAGCCTCTGAAGGAGAGGTTCGGCAGAACTGGGATTAAGATTGATTACATGTAGACCCATAGCATAAAAGTTAAATGAGCCTCTCACGGATTCCAGAAGTCTAATGATATCGATAGGCCATATGTGAAACGTAAGATGACACAAAAATGAAAAGGGTTAAACCGAAAATTTTCGATTTGACCGATAACGTATTCTTTAGGCCCCGATGACATCGCTTGGGTCAAATAAATATTAATACTTTCCAACAATCATTTTTTTTATGCCTGTTATTGTGTTTTGTGGGGTTTTGTGTGTGCTTGCAGTTGTTGCTCTTGTTGGTTCTTTTAGTGCAAGTAGATGGAGCTGGATTTTCCACAGCAGCGTATTCTTTTTTTCGTTTTTTTTTTTTTTTTTTACAGTGAGTCGATCATCGATTGTTTCTGAGCGGGCTGGGGGGGATTGGGGTTACATAATAAGAGGGGAGAGGTCTCTTCGGCTGTCAGTAGTGAATAATGTCAAAAGAACTTCATGTTTTCTTCCTAATTACCATTTCAGAGGAAACGTAAGCGTAAGCCGGACGACGACACCGTCAGCATCAGCAGCGTGGACAGTCTAGAGGCCTTCAACCCTAACGGCACAATCAAGGTCAGTCAGTGGCTGTCCCTGAGTTTTGTAGCTGTTTTGTAGTGTATGTTAGTGTGGGGGGTTTTGGTTGTTTTTTATTTTTATTTTGTTTTTCATGTTCAATCTTCTGTGGTTTGTAGTCCGATGGTGATGATGGCATGCACAGGCGCGTGTCTAAAAGCCATTCTCAACCATGTGCAATAATGACGTTTTTGTTCTCTCTCTCTCTCTCTCTTCCCCCCACACCCCCCGAGTCAGCTGTTCTTGGTATCGATTTTGCGTCCCACTTAATTCAACGTTTTCGTGTTGGTCGGGTTTGAAATTAATGTAACTGGCTAGTATGCCTGGCGTAGTTATGTCGGTACAATACTGGTGCTATTTGAAATTGCGGCCCGACTATTTGTGCTAGAGTAATAGTACTAATACCATAGACGCATACGAATACAGATCTTTACAGACTACTTCTCCGTTCGTCCGACCCTGCTCACACCACTTTTTTCGAGTTCGACAGAACGCCCTGCCGTAGACTGCAGCATTCATGTTGAGTGTCGTCTCAGACTGTCGACAGTTTGCCTCGACGCCAAATGCCGGCACGCTTTCCGCCACCTTCCTCCAAAGGAGCAGGCTGTCGTTAACCAGTGCCGGGAGTTTGGTACTCCTCCTCATCTCCAGTGCTCCCCCGACCCATTCCAGTTTCTACCCACAACTTGCAGCACTGGCATGACAGTGAATAACTCGTCATTTTGCCCGACCCATTCCAGTTTCTACCCACAACTTGCAGCACTGGCATGACAGTGAATAACTCGTCATTTTGCGTTCGGCATCGGCGTTGCCAAGTACGGCGATTACCAACCACGAATGAATGGATGGCTCAGTTAGCTCTGGCTGAGTGCCCACCCACACCCGCGTCTCCCTGGCGGCCCGTGATGGTGATGACTCCCACGTTGACAGAGGGGCTTGTTGTTTGTCCACCACTATGTACAGCCAGTTTGAACCCGCTCGAATCCCAGGGACTCACCATGGGAGTATCAGATGAAGGGGGCGGGGGAATTTCCCTCCGCCAACGTAAAGTTGCCGCACTGCAAAATAACAAAAAGTGAAGCAACATGATTGTGGTGGGTTAGCGCTTCCAGTGTGCATTACTGTTTGTCATTCGTGTTGGACACTTAACCTTGATACAAGAGTCAAGATAACACCGCAAACTACACTCCGCTGTCTGCTCGTAACTATCTTTGAGATTGACGTGGTTTACACGTATATACATAGATTCACGCAAAACTCTGTGTGAAATGTTGTCCTTTTATTCAGTTGAAATGGCTCGGGCTTCATTCCACAAATCGGTTCTGTTTTTTGTTGCTTCTTACACATTTTCATACAAGCCAGACATTTATTGATTTCAGCTGCAAGAAAATCCCAGCGTTTCCAACAAAAGGCAGCTATTTTGGTCTTCTTCATTCATTGTCTCTCTCTCTCTTTTTTTTTTTAGCTGTGAGGGAGGGGCCAGCCAGCAGGGGGCGCTGGACGCGGAAACAATCGCTTCTGTGCTGTTCTTATTTCAGGCGAATACTCCAGACAAGACACTGCACTTGCAGGTGATCAAGGGGGTGGTCTCGCGTTCAAAATGTTACTTGTTAGGTTGGATTAGAACTACGAGCAGACGGTCGACTCTGTAATCGGGTTTGTTCATGGCAGGTACTGAGACCTGAAGCGGCAAAACAGCACTGGGAACATTATTAACTATATATTCTAGCGTTTAGCTTTCAGTCACTCGAGTTAAAAACTGCTAGACAAATGACGCCTTAGACTGATGCTGACCGCAAGGAGACCAAGTTCCAACAGCAAATCTCCGTTTGTCGTATATATATGCCATCTGGAACTTCGTCGGATTAGTGCAATACACCACTATCTGTCCGAAGATGTCCCAAAAACTGTTGTGTGCGTTTGTTCTTTCAAGACTAGATTATTGCAACTCCGCTTTTGGCGGACTGTCCTAAGTATCTTCTTTTTAAACTCTAAAAGTACAGAACAATGCTGCAAGACTCATTTTGAGAACAACCAGATCCGCCCATGTCACTCCTATGCTTTATTCTCTTCACTGGCTACCTGTTGAGCAGAGGATCGAATGCAAGTTGTCTTTGCTTTAAGATCATTTCTCATCAGGCCCCCATCCACCTTTCAGAACTTCATCTTTACACTCCTTCCCGGCATCTCAGCTCTTCTGCAGACATCCGAGTGTTCAGAATAACATCCTTCCGAACAAAGCCCAGTGGTCAGCGCTTTTTCTCTTACCAGGCTTCACTTATCTGGAACCAACTCCCTATATCTGGTCATCATTCTACCTCTGTCAGTTCTTTTAAATCTTCTTTAAAAAACCTTTCTCTTTTTAAAAACCTTTTCTTCAGTCCCATTGCCCTGATATACGTGTGTGTTCGTGTTGTATGTGCTGAATTTGGAAAATATGTAAATTTAAAGAATGTGTAAGCGCTTAGGGCCTGTGCGGGTTAAGCGCTCTAAGTATCCGTTATTACTATTATTGGTGGTTAGTTTGACTGTGTGCCTTTTGCACTGCGCCTCTGTCGTTGCCCGGAAAGAGGCAGTTAATGGCCAAGCGGCTTGCCAGTCCTCACAGGAGATTCACTGTTGATGGCCTGGCCGACGACGTCGAATCGACACCGGGGGAATACAGCTCTTGCACGCCCTGTATGCGTGTATGTAGGATGGTCGTGCTGATATCACCGGCTTGTCCTTGGCGCTGTACTGGCAGTGAGACACACTCCGACCCCTGGAGACAGTGTTTGAGCCAGTCAGTCAAAAACTCTTAGGACTGCGAGGGCGATGTGTGCTGCTACTACTGGCAGCTACTGATTATTCCAGTGACGTAATATAGCCTGCGGTACACGTGCAACACTCTGCCGGACTGCTGTGTATCGATGTTTTCTACCGGAAGTCACAGCGGGGGCGGGGGCGGGGACAGTTATCGGGAAACTCAGTGGGGGAAGGGGCACTTCTGATCTATGATTGTTGCGCGGGGGTGGGGGTCACTGGACTGACAGTTTTAGCCAGTCCGCTGGAGGCGTGCTTCAGTCTGGAGGCGACGGAGTGCCAGTGACTGTGGAGTATGCTGTCTCGCGAAATCATTCGCGGATGCTTGGATTTTCTGCCCCTTTCTGACAGTTGAGTTTTTGTGAATCGCCTTAATTCTGCTTGTGCCGGCGCGCCGACCTTAATAGATCACTCCATTATCGATTTCCCCCCGAGGGGAAGCTGATTTCAATTCTGGATACAGTGGTGGATTAAGCTGGTGTTTGTGTACAGTGTGTCCATTTCATCGTAGATCGACAGACGTAAGACCTAGACGTAATTTAAAACCGCCCATTGGGCCAAAGGATCTGAAGGAGGCGTCATCAGGACCGTTTGTGTTGGTTAGAAAGGGCATGTGGCAATTCGTTGGATCTGTGATACAGTACGAGGTGTAGAATGTGTGCATATGATGTACTTCCGTGCCCAAGAACCCACTGCTCACTAGGACTGAAGCTGCCTGATAATAACCCGATTTTGACAATGTTGGATAATTTCTCGGATAACCTGCCTGATGGGGAAGCGTCAGTCCGTCCGCCGTCTTCTGTACTTTCATGCACCCGTCTGTCCTGGCCCCTGTCTGTCATCTCTGTAGACCTGAGGTTGTGTTGGAAGTCTGAGGTATGCAGAACTTTGCGAAGTTTTGTGTGTCTGTGTGTAGTCAGCTTTCAGGGGAAATAAATCCGACTGGATGTAATTCTTGCTTTCTATGCTTTCAATATGTTGTCAAGTGCATCCGATGGTGTGACGGTGATGGCTTCTTTCTTTGTATACATGTTTGTTTATTTCATTCAACTTTTTTTGAAGGTTGAAAGTGTGTTAAGTATAAGGAGAGGTGAGTGTCTCATTTAGCTCTTGTTTGCGAAAAGTATTGTTAGATAACACTGGATAGGGCTTGGGGTTAGTGGGATGGTTTCATAAGACAAGTGATACTGAACTAACTATGCACAGATTCTGTAATTCTCTTGCTTTGTGTGCAGAGCTCCAAACCCAAAAGACGATCCATTCTTCGTGCTTCATCTTTGATCAATATCCTGTCCCCAAAGTCTCGGAACGTAAGTGATAGTATTAACACCAAATGAAAAAGTATATTCACTTCATGGAACAAATGTTCTGTTCTGTTGTTTTAGGGTATAGTTTTTGTTGGTGGTGTGTCAGTGTTTTTATACCTCCTGTAATGAGGGATAATTTACAGTAATTTGAAGGAAAGTAAATTCCTTTTGTGGGATAAATGTTGTTGGTTTAAGGTATACCTTTTGTTGCTGTTGTGTCAATGTATGGGGGTCAGGGGATACTTTGTAATCACCATGTCCATCTGTGAGACTGTGTCAGTGTTTTGTCTGGAAAATATTATGTGCACTGCTCAACCCTTTGTAATGAGACTTGGTATGGTAATAATCAAGATATCACTGTTTCTGCTATATTGTCTGAACTAATGGTTCTTTGGCAACCAAAGTTACTTTTATGATACAGCATCATGGTGAGAGTCTCAGCAAACGATAAAAAATTAATACAGGTCCAGATGATCTCTTCTGAACTACTTAACCTTTTGACCAGTTTTGTAACCAAACTTTGTATGGTGGTACATATAAACCAGAGTGTTATGCAAAGAAATTATGTTGCTACCATCAAGGTCACAGTGAAGAAAGGAAGGAAGTTGATTTTTTTACACCCAGTGTTCATATTTTTTTAATTAAGACATACAGTACATGACTGTTTTGCTTACACTAGTTACAGTTTTTTGAACTGCTCATCCTTGAAATTGCAACCAAACTGAGTGTCTTGTCACTTGTGAAAAGGCTGGATTGCTGTTTTCATGGTCAAGGTCCTTAACTTAGGTTCAAAACGTCATTTAATGTTTGTCTGGAAGGCATTTTCTCAACAGTTAAACCTTTTGTAGCTAGCCTTGGTATGGTGATGTATCATCATGAGCTGGAGTGTCATGTGGAAAGACTGCTCTGGTATCTTCAAGGTCATGGTCTCAGCGACAGCTCATTTTATCAGAATATGACTATTAACTATATATGTTCTGAACTGCTGATCCCTTTGCATCCACACTTAGTTTTGTGATACTTCATTATAAATCAAAGTGTCTTGTAAAAAAAATTGGATTGCTGTAGTCAAGGTCACAGTGTAAATGAGGTGTACTGATGCACTATCATATAACCAGACTAAATGCAAACAAATGTTTTCAACAGCTGAAGCTGGAAAGCCTTTTCTGTTGAATACAGTTCTTTAGTTTATGACTTGCTTGAAAAGAATGTACATTTATAACTTGTATTATTGTAATGATCAGTGTTTTAGGCCATCCGGCCAGTTGAATGTCCAGGCATGTAAAACAACCTTCAACATTGTTAAATGGGTGCAGAGGTTTATTTTATTCATGTTTATCACCACCATGTTGTGCACTCAATTTGGCAGTCACGCAACAGCAGCTTCAAGGTGCCCAATGTTGCAACGGGGAAACAAAATTCAAGTCCATCACCATACAGACCTCCAGCCCCTTCACCGGCCAAGCGACGAGAGAGCAGGACTTGGACTGATAGCATGGCTGGTGACAGACACGTCCACAGCATGTCACGTCAGGTCATCAAACGACAAGAGGTAAGCCCAAAAGGACTCAGTGTTGAGAATAATAATTATTGACAGCAATTTCTTTAAGAACAATGCCACACTTGTCTAGTTTGAAATTCTGCCTCTCGTGCCTACTGCAGAATTCTGTGCAAGCCTGATGGATAACACCAACAGTAACAGCAGTACTTTCAGTATCATTAAGCTTGGGACCATTCATGGCAATCAGTATTTCTCACCAGTGTCAGGTTAGATCTTGGCCTTTTGCTGGTACTCACAGATTCCTGGCGTTTGTTTACCTTCTTGAGTAGATAGCCTATCATCAGCTGACTGAGAGCTAGTGGAAGGAACGGGTTTAGAATTATTATCATGACTATGAAAAAAGAAAACAGTCAAATTTATTTGCCTTGTCTTAGGTGACATTATGCTGAGCTGCGAAATGTGGCCAGTCCTGCATGCAGATGAATGGTGGGAAACTAGTAATGCAGCTGGAAACTGATGTAGGCTGTGAACTACCACTGACCTCATTTGGTGTCATCCACCCTGACATGGCAGCTGTCAAAGTTGATAATATTATGTTCTAACAACTGACTTCACACTGCAACTAAAGCCTTTATTTAAAATGCATTCTGTTATACAGATCTGGAGTTTTTTGTTTGTTTGCATATATATAATAGATATATATACTATATAGATATAGTAAATGCATGGGATTTAAGAGGGGTTTGTTTTGCTTTAAAAATATGTTTTTTCAGCATGTTTGTAACCCTGCTTTTGTCAGATCTCCACCCTACCACCCCCACCCATTTTCTCCTCTCCTCTCTTTCTTTGTAAACACACACCCCAGCCTGATGTATTTTCAATACACAAAGTAGAACATTTTCTCTTGTTGTCTTCACTAATATCAGCCCCCCCTCCCCAACCACCACCACCAATCATAAGATATGCTTGTTGCTAGGGTACAGTTCTAGCCATAGCTGATGACTGACAAATTGTACATTTGTGTATACAGGCTATCTATGAGCTGTACCAAGGGGAGAAGGACATCGCTGAAGATCTTGTGAATGTCAGAAAGGTAAGGCGCTTTACCACAGATGCTGTGTTTTTATTGTTGTTGTCTTTAATATTAATATTTTATTGCTGTTTTTGTACCGTGGACCTGCAAATCATCCTGAGGTAATCCTGTGTGGTTGACGTATGTTAAAGTCCAATTGCTAAGTGACTAGAACTACGGAGGTGTAACCCTGACGGAGGTGTAACCCTGTGTGGTTGACAGGATGTTAAAGTCCAATTACTATGTAACTGGAACTACATGTTTTCCACTTACAAATTTGAAGGAAGGATGTACAGGTTAATGAAGTGGTGATGTGGAGGTTAATGAAGTGATGATGTGCAGATCAGTGAAGCAATGACGTGCAGCTGGCTGAAGTGACGATATTCAGGTTAAAGGGCCCCATAACACTGATTTTGACCGATTTTAGCTTAAGATCTCTTCTTTGGTATATTCTACCAACTAAATATTTTCACACAGTAAATGCAGGTATATATCCCGTGCCTCAGTAATAATTTCATATTTTTCAAGTATCTTAAATGCTTATGAATTGCAAAACAAGACCTATATGTCATGGCAGAATGGGCAAGGGAAATAACCTCTGTAGCCGCAGGATTGCGCATGTTTTGGCAGAGAGTTTACTTGGAGCCGTAAAGTCAAAGGCTAATTGTGACGTCATGACAAGACTCGACTGCCACTGGCATTGCTGCTTCTACAGTTTCAGTGCACAAAACTCCGGATAAATTTGCAAAAAAAGTTGGAAATGGCAACTGGAAATACGGCCATACCAGTATGAGCCAGTTGCGGATATCAATTTTGGCATCGACTGGGAGCTAGTGAGGAAGAAGTATCATGAGAATAGTGGTGGTTATGTTTATGTTTATTGTATATTGTGGTGTGTGCGATACTACATGTTGTTGCGTACTTTTTAAGTGTTAATAATAATAATAATGTACATTTATCATGCGCTCATCAATGCCCTGAGCGCTCACATGATACATATTAACCTAAATATGATATTCTATACACATGCAGAGCATAGTTCTACCAAAACAATTTACATAAAGTATTATTTTTTAAAAACAAAAAAACAAACGCACTACACACACACACACACACAAACACACACACACACACACACTGACTGTAGCAGAAACTGGGTACTGATATTAGTTAGGATGGAAATACTGTGAGAAGAGGAAGGTTTTCAGTTTGGCTTTAAAAGATGACAGGGTTGAGCAGTGTCTAAGGTCTTGTGGGAGTGAATTCCAAATGTGGGGTCCAAAGCAAGAGAAGGCGCGGAAGCCATGAGTCTTGCGTTTGTATTGTTGGATTTCCAGCATGCGGGTGTCAGAAGAAGTGCGTAGTGTACGAGATGGAGTGTAGACATGCAGCAGTTCAGAGAGGTAAGCAGGACCAGAACCATTTATAGCACTGAAACACATACAAGCGACTTTATACTTAAATTTTTAAGCAGTTTGGCAGATTTTTATGACGAGCTTCGACAAATCTTTTACATGTGTACACTGTCTTTGTTCTTTATGTGTGGCACCCACATTTTCCTTTGAAGGAATAAAGAGTTTCTTGACTTGACTTGTCATAAGAGCACAGAAGCAAAAATAACTGTGCCAACAACAAACAGATGGAAAGCCAAACTAACCATAACTAAGCTTAACTAACCCCTCACTAACCCGGCCTCCATCTAGAAACACAATGGCTGCAGACTGATAATGCAAATCGCTAATCTGGACTACCGATGACATAGCATCGGGATGTAAACAAATGCAAACGAAAAGAGAATTGCAAAATGGCTGCACTAATCAGGCAAGCTAACAGCAGGTACGACTTGGCCAATAAGTGAAAGATTAAAAAAAAGAAAGACATATGGTGGAAGAGAATAGAAAGAAAACAACAACAACAAACAAACACTTTCTGAAAAGAAAGAGGAGGCAGGAAATGTCAGCAAGCAACATGACAAAGGCTGGATACATGTAATCTGTGTACATAATACAACCCACTTAGCAGTGACAACAACACTGCAGGGCAGCAGATGCTCACGAACTACCCCACACCAAGAAAGACTGAGTGGTCTCGTTAAACATCAAGACTACCCCCTCATTCATACATCATAAATGAACGCTATAACCCAAGAAACAAAAGGGCAAGCAAAGAGAAAAAACAGTCAGTGGCAAGAAGCGGTCACTAGCCCAAACCCTAACCCAGGGAGGCCACAAAATCACTAGTCTATTGAACTAGAATGAACAAAACTTTTTCATCTTTACATATGATGAAACAAACATGGATAAATTGGAAAAATCTAATAAAACACCCAGTAAAAGGCATGTATTTGAGCCCAAACTGAATGCTCAGTAGTATGCGATCTGTGAAGCATTTTTTTTTAATGCTTTGAGCAGAGCACATCATGGTGTTTTGGTTCCCACTTTGTGGCTAGGTCCCATCGATTCATTGCCATTTGCCACCGTTGTTTTCTGGCTTCATTTTTAAAAGGAATAACCTGGAAAGAAAACTCCTTTGTCAACTTTTGACTGCAACCAACTGCAGCACACTCGGTCGGCAATGCTTAAAAATTTGCCAGACTACTTTTCATTCAATTTTGTTCAAGTCATTACTGAGCCATGCAGGTCAGTTGTCTTGTCTTGACATCACAGAGGTCACGTGACCAAAACCTGGGATTTTCAGCTGCAGACAATACAGCTGCTCGAAGCGTTGTGTTTGTTTTAATTCAAATCAATACTTTTACATACCTCAGGAAAATGTCAGTGTATCAAACGAACAATGTGTATGTTAAACTTTATTTATATAGTACAATGTAAGTGATATTTATGACTTGAAATCAGTGTTCATGGACCCTTTAAGCTGTCTTGGCTGAGTCAATGAGTGGTTGAGACACTAACTTTGGATGGAGAGGTTGCCATTTCAAATCTCAATGTGGAAAGTAACATACCATCCCCTGACTCTTGTTTGTGATCTGGTCCTTGGTTGAAATGAAGAACCAAGCACATGGGAATGTGCAGTGAAAAAAATACTGGTCCTGCAAAATTCTGCAGAATGTCGAATGTTTGGGTTTAAATTAGAGGCTGGGTAGTCTGAATTTTGCAACATGTATTTTCCTTGGAGAAATGCGATTGGAATTCTAGGTGGGGGCAATCCCAGCAGGGAGAATGGAGTGTACACCACACACTGGTCATTTAAACATGGACTGTGTGTGCAGATGTACCGAGACAGCATGCTGACACTGGAGCTGTGCACAACAGAAGAGGCAGGTCATATCTTTGGCCCCATCGACCAGCTTATCCCAGTACACCAAGGTAAACCCCACAACATTCACTCAACACCCTGGTTTATCATTATGACACATTCACTTTGTTTGTATTGCCTCTATTGGATTTAAATCATAAAATTTCAAAATCACTTTCCACTGCTGAGTTCCATTCAGCCACACATGATGTACATGCACTGTATTTGTGTACATGTAAATATATTTATATCCTGAGAGAGCTTCATACTCCTTTATTGACTTTCTTCAAGATTTTTTTGGGGTAAGTCATTATAAGATAATACTTTATTGTCCTGAAATGGAAATTTGCTATGAAACATACCATCAATGTAACATGTAAATAAATAGAATTCAAATTAGACATATGATAATTCAGCATAAGAAGAAAAAAAACATTTAAAAAAAAAGTGTTTAAATAAATTAAAATAATAGGTAAAAACAAGTTAATAACAACATAACATGCACACTTGCACACACAACAGAGGGCGCATTGCATTATGCATTGATGTTGTTTAGACAGAGTACATTTTTGGTTCAGATTTCACCTCAACCACTATAAAAAAGCAAGAGTGATTATTCCGTATGGTATGAGAGCCTTAGAGTTAGAGCATTTATCAACCTTTGATTTGAGACTGAGGTGTGACTGTCAGCAGACATCTGTGTTGAAACAGAAGGTGCAACTTTTTGCATGGTTTGGGGCCAGATGGAAAGGAGATCACACATATATATATATATATATATATATGCAGTTTACATTTGGTGTCAGCTTAATATCAAACCTTTATGATGTAACAGGAATGCATTGTACATTATGTTTATGCGTTGTACATTATGTTTTCCCCAGCTGTTGCGTTGACTTTCTTTGGAAGCTAGTGGTAATTTTCCTTGGAAGTTAATGATGAAACTCCAGCATTCTTTGTGTTTTGTTTTGACCAGACCTGGCTAAACGACTGGAGAAGCAGAGGCAGATAGATGGCACCATGCAGGGCGTCGGACAGCAGATTCTGGATTGGGTGAGTCGCCTCTTTTGTGGTGGAATCATCCTTGTATGCCTGTTTGTATGTTGAGGGAAGGAAGGAATGGTGTTCACGCCAGTCCAGCTTTGCCTTTGCAATGTTGCGTCATCCCATTACTCAGTACTGTGCCTGTGAATGCGCACACTATATGGGTGTGTGTTATGCATAAGCCATTAACGTTTTATACAACACCTCACCACATGTTTTAAGCCAAGGTTTGTTTTGTATTTGCTTGTTTATGTGGATTGTTTTGTTGTTCTTTTTATGGGGAGGGGGTTCTACCAGTGTTAAAAACATTACATTTGCAGATTGCATAGAGTGTGTTTGAATGATAGTGTGTTTGTGACAGTGTGAGCAGGTTTGATCCATTGCTGTGTGTCCTTCTAGGTTCCTCGCTTAAGGGTGTACATTAACTTCTGTGCCAACCAACCCTTTGCCAAAGCCATGTTGGATGCAAAACGCGTTGACCCTGCTGTGGATGACTTCTTTTTGAGGTGTCAAGAATCTCCTTTCAGTCGAAAGCTGGACCTCTGGGGCCTGCTAGGTAGGTATTGCTTACTTACCTACAGGTCTGTGTGTTGTGCAAGTACAGGTTCTGAAGGCATCACCATACTGAATTGTTTAGCCTAAAACTTGGATTCTCACACCCTTTAATAGTACAGTGGTCTCCACATAGACCAAAGGAGACCACTGAAAGATTTGTGTGTGTGTGTGTTATGAGTACTCAAACCTTTGTTTACAAAAATGCTAACCATGCTGATGATGGTGCATTGACCTGTGCAGATGGTGCCCGGGGGCGTTTTGTCAAGTACCCCCTGCTGATCAAGGCCATCCTGAAAGAGGTCAGTGACATCAGTGCTCGCTGCCACTTGCTCTCTTTGTGGCTGAAGGGTGTCATTTAGTTTCAGCAGATCTCTTTTTAACAAATTGTTTAAATACAATCATTGCCCTGATATAACCACACTGGTTGACTGGGCATAAAACACCAACTTACTTACTTTAATACGATCTCTGCAATTGGTGAGCATTAGTCTGTTTTTTCAGTAACCAATGTTCTTATCCTTTTTTTGCAGTTGACATGTTTTTCAATTTCAAGCCATTTATGCAGAAGTGAATTTGTTGTTTTTGTTTCATTAATATTAAACATCGCATATATATAGGGACAGACTTGCATTTCACAAGAAACAGTTGTGAACACACACAAAAAAGAAAAGAATAAACAATGGATCAAGACACTTTACTTCATAAATAAGAGTGATGTTGGTATTGTGGTCTAATAGAATATGATTTTATTGCAGTCACCTGAGGACCATGAGGATGTGTCCTTTCTGCATGCAACAGTAAGTAACACAACCACAGATTTTACAGTCTGCTTTGCTGCAGTCATCTTGTTATGTGGATAAAAGCTGTTGAGTGTTAATACTGGAAGCTGTATGTTGGAAGTGCTGAATGCTGAATTTAATTCAGTATGTTCAAAAGCAAAACAAAAGATCAGGAAATGGGTTGTTGTCATGTAGTGTTTTCTTGATGGTCTCCCAGACTGTGACATGCTAATCCCTAAGCCTTCTCATGCAACTGAATTACCAGTAATAGCATAGATCCACATGTGTTGACAACTTGAACACCCCCTCCACAACTCAATCAATCCTGGAACTGAATTTAACAAGTAGTGGGCTTTGTTTTATTTTGGTTGTTTTTCTTCTTTTCTAGGTGGCTGTGTTGCAGCTAGATGCCATCTAAAGTATTCTTAGGGTCTTTGAAAATTATCTGCCGTTTTCAGGGCCTTGGAAGTTTGAGAGAAATGGTCTTGAAGTTTGTAAAAATTGGTGAACTTTGGACTGGAAAGTTTGTGGGAATCCAGATCTAGGAACATAAATAAATTGTCTAAGGTGGTTGATTTTGTGATTGCGGTAGCTGCTTGTTGCAGCTACAAGATGTCAACTAGGAACTTTAGCTCAGTCAAACTGTGTGAGTTGGTTGATTTTGAGGTAATTCAGTAATTGTATGGTCTTTTGCAGCTGTCCCATCTGGATGACATCATCAAGGAAGCAGACAGACTGACAGGACAGTCTGAGTGCCGCTTCTACAAGTCACAGCTGATCTCTATATATGATGAGCAGGTGCTGTTATTATACTGTACATTATTCTGGTCCTTTGCAAAAAAGAAATTCAAATAATTAAGAAAGAAAATAGTACTTTCTGTGTATGTCTGCTTGTTTATATGAGTTCTTCCAGCAACACAGCAAAACTTTCTACATAGCCTCTTTAAGGATTCTGGTGTAGATGATAACCAGTGTCTTCTAGGAATTAAATACATGTACTCAATGAGGCTGGTGGTGTCTGGTGTCATCCTCCTTTCTGGAATGTTAGGGCTGTCATATGATTCTCGTTTCCTATCTCCTGTCTTGTTCTTCTACCTAATCCAATGCTCCTTTCTGTCTTGTCCTTTCTCAGCTAATGGTCAATTTTTCTGATATTTTTCCAGAAAGTCCTTATTTGTATGGCTCTAGTTAAACAGCTTGGAAGTCATAGTTTATTTATTACAAATTAAAATTCTGTCCATTCCTTTTTAATACTTTTCTTTAATGTGGTGTTGATAAATCAGATGGACTGTCCAGCCTTTTCAGCTTTTTTGACAGGTGCAGTATCAAAAAATTGTGGTAGGTGTTTGTGTATATATATACTTTGTTTTATATTTGTGTATCACTCTATGCATTTATTTTGTGGATTTGACTTGAAAACAGATTTATATATTATGAGAAGAATTTTGTAATGTTTACTTGCTTATGACAGTTTGATTGTCCTGAGGTGACCCTGTGTGGTTGACAGGATGTAAAATCCAACGTTTTGTTGTTGTTGTTATTGTTGTTTTAAAGGGACCTGAGTATGGATCAAGCTGAAAAACCATCCAGATCAAGGTGCAGAATCTGTGGATAGTCATTAATTGGGGTGTGGCAGTACAAGGCTTTGTTTCTGCACTGCCAACCCTCAGAATTAGGAGTGGGATTCTGCCAAAATTTACTGACTTTCTAAAATTTGTGACTGGTTTATTTTGTTGCACATCTCTCTCTCTCTCTCTCTCTCTCTCTCTCTCTCTCTCTCTCTCTCTCTCTCTCTCTCTCTCTCTCTCTCTCTCTCTCTCTCTCTCTCTGTAGATATATATATATATTGGAACACATGCACATGTGGTTGGCACACATATGACATAAGCACATATGCATATTTGCACATCCATGCACACATGCATGCATGTACATATGTTACAAGGCAGCTTGTAATCAAAATTAGTTCTTGTTACTCTTAGCACAGCTTGTTTTAAGTGAACTAAGAATACAAGGCAAGGTGACAGCATGGATTTGGATATAATTTTATTCAGACAAGTAGACCATCTGTGTATACCCTTGGTTGTGTTGCATATCCAGGTTCTGTGTTTTTCAGAACATCCCAGAGATTGAGGAGTCCACAGCACTGATTTGCCAGGGTACTCTCAAAAATAACAAGGGCAGCGTAAGTATTTTCTTTCCTTTTTGTATTTGTGCAGTTGAACATGATAAGTGCACTAAGTCAAGCTTGTATATTTCTAAACTTTGACCCTTGTGCATGAGATGCAAATATGTGGATCGTGTCATCAGTATATTGTATTATGTTCTCAGGATAACTGTTGCTAACTTGCTGCAACATTTACTGGTAATCAGGACAAGACCAGCAATCCATTGAAAGAAGATCTCTGCTAAGAAAGAAAGCCAAAGGATTAAGTCAGTTTTGCCATTTTGGTGAGAAAGATGGTGAACCCAAGTGGGGGCCATGCTGAAAACAGTAAAGTTCTAAATGTGCCAACAAACAGAGCAGAAACTGGAAACATTTCCACAATTAGACTGCACAAAACAAATTGACTCAGAAATTTATCCTCTTCCCTTGCCTTGTGTGTTCAGGTTTTTTTAGTTTGTTGTATTATACACATTTTTCTGTTAAGAAGTAGTGGTTTTAATTTGTCAGCTCCTTTGAAGTATTTCTCATTTTTTGTGCAGATGGATATGTGTGTCATAAGGAAGCTGTTTCCCACACCAGTATGGGGCAGCCTCTGTATTTCCATTTACATCTTGTTATCAGCTGTTATATTGTCTGAACTTCAACTCATCATTGTCTTCTTTCATACTCTCTCTCTCTCTCTCTCTCTCTCTCTCTCTCTCTCTCTCTCTCTCTCTCTCTCTCTCTCTCTCTCTCTCTCTGCCCCCCATTTGTAGCAGCCATAATGATAATATTGATAACTGTGCAACCTTTATGTGGGATTTGCCTTTCCATACTGTTAGGCCTTCTTTGCTAAAGCATAAAAGTGGAATCAGTCATATTTGTAGCATCTTAGTGCAGACTGCTGACTTGGAAAAAACACAGAAAAAGGGCACTAGTCGGCCTCACTTGAGGGTTGAGCACTACTCAGCCTCACTTAGGGGTTGAACCCGCTCTAACTGGATTCCAGTGAAATGAGTCAGATGACCCTTTGTCATCCCCCACCCCCCACCCTTACCATGCATCAGTTTAGTTCAGGATGGTATCTATGCACTTAGAAAAATCTGTATTGTTCTGCATCCCATCTCTCAGAAGTTTCCCCATCATTTCCTTTCAAATGGTTCCAGTGTTAACCTCAGCCCCATATCATTGCCATCATTAATGCTCAAGTCTTTGTTGCACCCATCCACAGAAACTTCAGCTGTACCTGTTTGACCGGGTGGTTGTGGTGACTCGCTGCAGCAGCCAGGGTCAACACATCTACCGCCAGCCCATCCCTGTTTCCCAGCTGGTGGTGGAGGACCTGGCTGACGGGGAGGTCAGGATGGGGTCTTTCCGCAGTGCCTTTGGACAAGGACAGACAAGTAGGTGTACACCACCTTTCCACAGCTGTGTGTTACTGTGTGTGAGAGCTGGCAGCCTCAGTACCATAAAAGCCCCCTTCTTGAAACAGGCAGACAGGAATCTGGCATAGTGGCTGACTTGTCATGCTTAGTCCAGGCATTTTGGTCAAGTGACATGGTCATTTAATTTAGCAGTATTGGTATGTTGTTATGTGTGGGCATCACTTTCTCTCTTCAAGAATTTGCTGTAAATGACTAAGGTATATCATTTTTTCTTAATAAATAGTCCCCGATGCTTTGCTCTCACAGGTTTTTCAGTCTGTCGTTGTAGTCCCATAGCATATCTTGAACAACACCCTGTGGTGGACTGCTGACCTTTTACCATGGCAACTAACCTGACCATTTAGCATAGCAAATGGAACACAGCAGAAGGACTCTGAAGAATAAGGGGTAAAAGATTAAGGTTAGATTGCAAGAAAAGGTGAATAGCTAGTTAATGCATGATTTGTGTGTGTGTGGTCACTTTCACCTGCCTAACAACACCACTGAACTGTGCCATATTTGCACTGCAGGCAGGAATGTGTTCCGCATTTCCTTCACGGACCCCACCATGGGTCAGTCACACACTCTGATGGCCAACGACGAGCACTCCAAACAGCAGTGGATGCGAAGCTTTCAGTCCGTCACCTCACACATCATCCATGTTGGTACTGGCACCAACGACAAAAAGTGAGGCTTCCATGATCCAGTGTCTCACATCACCTGCATTGGCACCAACAAGAGAAAATGTACATGGTCACACTTGGACATGTTACTTGTGCCATTTTCTCTTACCCACAGATGAGGAAGTGATTCTTATTCAGAAAAGGAAACCTGATGGTTCAGATTCACATATCGTCTGCATCAACCTTCATTGTGAGGAAGATGATGACACTGATTTAATTAACTTGTGTGGTGCGCATGCTGTCAGTGCCTTTCTTTCCAAATCCTCCAATTTGGGAAAGTGACTGCAGTGGCCCTGTCATGAGTAATAGTTTATGTTCTGTTAACTCTGTCTGTGGACTTCTTTACCCAGTCAGCAGCAATGAGTGAATCAAAGGTACCTGGCAATACTGTAATGTAGTTTTAAGTACAGACAGTTTTGGGAATCTCAAACAGAGTGCAGCTTTTTAACTCTAACTTTTGCAGAGAAGTAGATTTCCTGGTTAAATTACACAGAAGTGACAGCATCTTTAATGGGACCATGACTGACTGGGTTTATCCTCTGGCTCCTGCTTGGTTTTGTTAGTACTGTACATAAAACATATAGCAATAGGAACAGCATCTTATTCTAAGACAAACCCCAGTTATGAAAGGCTTTTCATCCCATGCTTGACTAACATTTTGATATTGCACAATGCAGTTGATAGTAACATTGTCATCAGTTTTTTATAGCATTGTGTGGCAACAGCACTATCTTGATATTATGTGTATTGTATCACTTCAACCTGGTGGACACTGAACAGCAGTATTTTGAAAATCCTGCCAGAGGCAAATCAATCTTGGCTGTCTCATAAGTAAAAAGAAAAAAGAAAGAAGGAAAAACAGAAGAGAAAAGATCATTCAAGGACAAGACATGCGCAGGTGACAAATTTGATACTACAGCATCACAGTGTTATATAGGTGTTAAAATAAGTTAATTTTTTTATTTAGCTATCTGTGTGGCTGAGATTGAAATGAAAAATGTGTTTTTATACAATGCAGATAGGTACATGCAACATTAAACTGTAAAATGTTGCATAACAGTTGTACATCATTAAATAATGTGTGTGCTACTTAATGAAATTAATGAATCACTTGAATATATGCATGTCTGTGGCTTGATTGAAATCTTGAATGCACTTCTAGTTCCACACAATGTTATGCCGGTGAAACTGATGAACAACTTTTGTACTGGTGCTTTTTTTCTGATTTTTTTTAACTCATAGCAAACAGTGTGCACATCTTTTGAGTAAAGTAAGAGTGTTGATTTGAATGGTGCCTTGAATGGCTGCTTCATTATTTTCAACTGTTGCATGTATTTTGCTCTTTAGGGGGAGGGCAAAATGGTTGCTATGGGGAAATGGCAAACTTCACCAGGTGGGAAATAACCATGTGTCATTCCATTTGTACAGAATCAGAAATGACATCTGGTTAACGAAAATGATTTTTCAGTCAGACATGGTGTGATGCTATTGCTGCAGATGTATCTGTACCCATGTTCTCACCAACAGAATTGCACCATAATACCTTTCTGAGGTGAAACTGAAAATTCTGCTGAAGTTGAAATGATTCCTATATCTTTTATTGTGCTTGTACTGCTTTTTTTAATTTTTTTACAATTTTTTCTGTGAGGAACATAATAATCACAAAGAAGAGTTTTACAGTGCCCTTTCCTCAGTATTATGTGAGACCTTAGAGCAAAACAAGCAGTTAGCCTGTATGCCCATGAACACACACACATACATGCATATAATTGTGGTTCCATCCTTTTGCCTCTAGCAAGTTCCACTGTATTGTTTATCCCTTGTGTGTGTGTCACTGCCACGCCTGCAGTGGCTTTGCTTTGAACATTTCTGCTGTCCTAGTACTATGGTACCTCTGTGTTCGATCTGCATGCAAGTTTCGTTGGCTTCACATTTAATGCAGAGTGCATAAAACATCCTGCAACTCAGAACACTCCTATTCTCTGCAACCCCCCCTCCCCCCTCTTTCCTGTGCCTGCTACCCTTCCCCTTCTCTCATCAACCACCCCCCCCCCCCCCCCAAAAAAAAAAGATCACATTGTGAACCATGATCAGTTCTCTCCAAGTTCTTATGTTTTGTTTGTTCAGCCTTCCTTCTAATCTGCATCTTTTTTTTCCGCAGAGAAACTCACTCAAACATTATCTTATTTTTAGGGTTGAGGATTTCAGCAAGAGTACACAATGGAGAAAGGATTGTTTTTGAAAATACTGTGATTGACTGTGCTGTAACTGATTTTGGTCTGCATGGGTGCCAGTTGGTACCAGTGCAGGTGTACAGATGTGTATTAATTGTTTATGCAGGGCATCCGCTGAAATTTTCAGAGCTGGTCCCTTTGACCAATAACTGTGAAATGGATCAGCCATTATTAAATAAACCAGTCTTGATGTATAGAGAGAATATATATGAAACAGCATCACTGATGTGGACAATCTTGTAGTCTGGATATACAGCATCTAGTAGAGGGATACAGTATCTAGTAGAGAGGAGGAGAAGGATTTGCACTGAAACAGATTGTGGTCTGTGTGACCAACTTTCAGTTCATTTATGTCTTGAAAAAAGAAGTGAAAAACTAATAATAACCATGTTTTTTGTTGTTGTTTTTTGTTTTTTGGGGGGTGGGGGGGAGTACATGAAGCCCTGGCTTATTTTTCTCATATCAAATCATTATGGATGATATTTGTGACATTATTTTGCACATGCAAGGACTGGTTTGTGTAAAGTGGAGTAAAGTCAACTAAGAAACAAATAATAGGCAACTGGTCACACCAAAAAGGCAGTCATAGTCGGCAAGTTGCTTCTTTGAGAAGAAAATCAAATTTACTAGAGGATTTTATCAAACGCTTCAGATATGCAGTCAGTTGATGCCCAGTGAAATAATAGCCTATACATAGATGCACAATTTATTCATTTACACTGGTGATTTTCAGTATGGACATTTATACTTCATTTTGTGCATTTAAGACATTAAGCAGTGAAAAAAGCATTTAGAATGTTTTGTTTGAAAGACTACATTTTTGTTATCTAGACATGTTCATAATCAGATGTAGCAATCTTTTGCTAAAAATTGTTCTATCATAAACACTACCTCCCTGTCTGCCCCCTTTTGATCATAAACGCTACCTCCTTCTTTGCCCCCTTTAACAATAATTATGTGTATCAATGTATATTCTGACACAAGATAACCAGATTGGACTAGGACTCCCAGCTGACCATGTTTCAGTTTGGGAATTCGCCCCATTGCCATGGCAGAATTTAACTCAAACTCTCTGTCACTGGATAGCACTGCTCTTGCAGCTGCACTAAGTAGCCTCACCCAGGTAAGGCGACTGAAACTTCATGTAAAGTATTAATGTTTTGCAAAATTGTACAAAGCTAAATAATAATAAAAATATTTTAAAAAGAGAGAGAGAGAGAGAGAGAGAAAAAAAACCAGTCTTTTTGTGCAAAGATAATATTAAAAAAAATATGCATCAGTGCCAAGGTTTGGGCTCTTTTTGCTTTGGAGTTCAAACCAGCATGTTTTGCTGGGGTGCTTGTAGCAGAAAGAAAACTGAACTTTGCACCACAGCTTTACTCAGTAGAATGATGGATCTTTTCAGGTTTCTTTTATTACTTTGAAGCTGGTTTTGGTTTACATATTCTCAGTATAGCAGGATGGGAGGCTTGTGCACAGTTTGTCTGCACTGTATGTGCAAGGCAAGGTTTGGTGCCATTGTGCTATTGGACTGAGGGGGAACACTTTGAGAAAGTGAATGTGCCCCATGTTACCTCACTGTTTTGTGTTTATTTCCCCATCAGTTATGTGCCCTTTGTTCTGTACATCCCTTTTACAGTTTAGATAATCCTATCCATAGAGTCATACACTCTGAGCATGGTACTCTGTACAAATGGCTGAAACACAAGAATATTCATCATCATTATTACCATCATCTTTTCCTCTCTCATCTTAACTCCATGTCTTTTTGTTTCACATCCTCTGTACATAATACTACCGGCGCCATATTTTATGTGCACTGAAAGAATCTCTGTAAATACTTCCTTTGATGCAATATGTGCAGGCAGACTATGCACAATAAGAATACTCATTTATTTCTTCTCTTTGTCGCCTTGTATACCAAAGATGATCATGAAAGTTAAAAACAAGAGATATGCACACTGAGGAGAGGGACTGGAGTGGTGTACATGATATTTATTGCTGCTGTTTGTTTATTGAACAGCAAATGTAAAACAACTAAAATTAGTAGTCTTTCTCCTGAAAAAAGGGGGGGGGGGGGGATTTACAAAACAATATTCTTTGGGCAATGTGGCTCATGGATCAGACTGTCTTTGGTTGAATTAAATTTAAACACTTTCCAATTTTTTGAAGCTATCATAACTGGACAATACTGCTCATGGATTAATTCATCTAAAACAAAGGGACCTCCAATCTGTTCTGTCAGTACAGACTCCTTCACCCATGCATGCACGCGCACACACACGCACACACACACACACATACCCACTCTTCTTCTATTCCATTAAGTGACCAACTTCATCCTTGTGAAGACAGTGTCACTGGGTACTTGTAAAACTTTGCTAGTCTGGCACATTTGTGTCTGGACACACACATACGCATGTACTCTCAGACACATGTATGCTCATATGCATGTATGCACACATTCAGATACACAGCACACATACACACAACCACAATGATAAAGAATGCAAAGTTTAGAGCTGATGTGTTGTGGTGGGGGCGGTGTGGATGTTTTATTTTTGGTACAGACAATATCAAAGAAGAGACGGATATTGCCATTTTCAGTGGCTTAGCATTTGTTGTCCATTTTTTCAGACTTTATTCTGAGGGGTTAGCTTTCAGCTTGCCAACTTAACAGTTTTAGTTGTGTCTTGGTACAAATGTATTGCTTTGTTATTCCAAGTGTAATTCAGAATTAGCGTTTGCTCTAAACCCTGCATCCATCTTTTCCCTCGCCTGTGTGTTTCAGTTTAGTAGCAGCAGCAGCAAGACAGTTGCTTTGATGTGAAATGTTGAAGAATTTCAAATTCTCTGTCACAAAGCATGTATTCTTTTTGAATTTTGTTGGTCTGTTGTGACAACGTGACAGACCAGTTTCCTTGCATTGTTTTGGTCTGTAGTGACAACATGACAGACCAGTTTCCTTACATTTGTTTTGTGTTGGTTATCAGTCTTACCACTCATAGCGGATGCATTCCTTCTTCCATTTCCCTAATTTTATGGGAACATTCCTTGATTGGACTAAAAACCTAAATTATGCCCCATGAATGATTCAGCAGCATTCCTGTTTAGTCCAATAGTGCTTTGAACAGATTATTATGTCCAATATTTTATTTCAGTTATGAATGCTGTGAGGTGTAATGTCTTGCATAGTTTGTATTGATTTTGGTATTGTGCAGAGTGTGTTTCCAGGTTTTCTCATCAGGTAGAGTAGTTTCTGTATCATCCTATGTAATCTGCGTATTCCATATCCATCACTTGGTATTCTGAAATTGCTATTAGTATATGGTCACAAAACAATGTGCATACAGCTTCACTGCAACAGTCTGTGAGTTTGTCACACTGCCATGGATATAATGCAGCTATGAACATCCATGGCTTTGAATGTAATACAGCCATTCACGTAACACAGCTTTGGCCATAAACATATACTTCAGCCATGAATATAACACAGCTTTGAATATAATACAGCGATAACAGTTATGAATATAATAGAGCTGTTGGTACAACAATGCTGTAGATACAACATAGTTTTGGATTTAACATGGCCATAGACAGCACAGCCATGAAACGTAAACAGCTCTGGATTTAACGCAGTCATGGATAAAAACCTGTGACATAACACACCTTTGAATATAGCACATCTATGGATATGATGCAACTTTGGCTTTAATTTGGCTTTGGATATTACGCAGCCATGGACACAATACAACTGTGAGTATATCTGTCACTGACTTATCAACTGTGGAGATGACATGCCCATGTACAGCTGTGAGTATAGTACAAACTCAGAGTGTTCCATAGCCATGGACGCAAAGCTTTTGGGTACAACTATAGAGAGAATAACGTCCACAACAATGGAGGTGAAACTTTTAGTATGGAAACTGCTGTGAAATATACTGACTCTAGATCTGTTAATCTTTCTCCTATGTTCACTGAGCATCATTCAGAGGCATTTGTGCATAGCACTGTGTAATAGTGTATTGCATTGCAACTTAACTAGTACATAAGTGTTGTGTAATCTGACTTCGGTGACATAGACAAACCCCAGTGGTCTCCGCTAGTCTCTACCGGCAGCTCATCTCCCAATTTTTTTCTTCTGACCAAGCCAGTATACTGATTTGGCAGAATGGACAGGGCATTACTTCCCCAGCCTCTATGTATACGCCTGCCTGTTGCAAAGGATATCTCAAAGGTTTTGGTCTGATCTTTACCATACTTGGGACAGCCAATCTGCATTGTTCAGGGTAAACATTATATTAAACTGAACAAGACTGTGATTTGATTTAATGTACTTAAAAATCTTCAAGTTGTGTGTTGAAATTCTCACTTTGCATTAGTGCCATTTGCAGCGCACTTGATCTAGTTCACTGTATGAAGTACCATGGGGGAGATCTTGGGCAGGTCTGGCTGGCTGAGACTACCAGTGCTGCACTGTGGTGAACTAAGATTTTTAGATAAGGTCACAATGAGTAATTAACTAGCTGGTTTGGCAAAAGTTTGAACAGATTCAGCCAGCTTTTTTCATTCATGAGTGCATTCATCAGAGATAGCTGTTCATGGAGATAAAATAATGTTTAATGCCAATATTGGATTTTGTGCCATGGTTATGCAGACATACATATATATAATCTGTCACATGCCTGTTTTATTGTGGAAAGAATCTGTGGGCTTTTTAGTTTTTGTTTGGTGTTTTTATGATTTCTAGTGAATATCAAAATCAAGCTCAGACCTGTCTTATGAAGTTTAGCATTTCTCTTATAATATTTTTTAGTGTCTCATCAGTGGGTCACTTGCCCCTTACCAACTCTACTACAGTATCATGAATATGTCAGGCAGGCACTGGAAACAAGACATTCTAAATTTTGGTTGATGTCACGTTTCTCTCTCTCTGTCTCTCTCACTCTCTCACACACACACATACACACACAAATGGTACAGTTTGATCTGTGTTGATCTTGTTCTTCAGTTTTGCCTAAAATGGAAGATGTATGGTTTAAATGGACCAAAAGTCAGTCTCTTAGAGTCATTACAAGCAAGCCATTGATGAATTTGCCATTCCTTATTGCGTTTGCCATACTGACGATGAACATGTTTGTGCTCAAGTCAGCAAGGTGCTGGTTGTTGTTGCTCATGTGCGCAAGTGTTTTAGTGTTCATCACTCGTGTCATCTTAGATTTGGCCATTGCCGTTTGTCAACTAGCAGATCAAAAATGCTGGTGTTATAGCATTAAGCCATCTTCAACATAGTCACAGCCTCTTGTCAGTGAGTGGCGTTTCAGTGTTCATGCAATTTTAAACTTGGCCACAGCCTCTTGTCAACAAGCTGCTCAAGAACACAGTCTTTGGTGTTCATAGCAAGTTACTGCCTTCTGGTCAAGAAGCAGATCAGGGACGCTGGTGTGTTCATGCCATATTATAGTCTCTTGTCAACAAACAGACCAAGGTCGCTGGCATTATAATGTTCGTGCCTTTTTACAGGTCCACAGCCTCTTGTTGACAAACAGGCTATTTTATCAGTTCCTGGTAGCTCTGAGGCTTTCTTTGTGTTCCTGCCCATTTTATACATTTTTTGGTTAAGAATATTTTCAGTGTCCTGGATTTGATAAGCCAGTGATTTTTGTGGTTTTTGTTGCTTTTTACCTTTCCCGTTTTTAATGATCAACAGTGAGTGCACACTTTTTTTTTACTCCCATCAGCACCTGTTAAACATTGCAAAGGTTGTGCTGAAAACAGTTAAGGGGAGGTACCAGGCAACTTAACTGATATTGTTTGTGTATTCCAAAACTGCAGCTAAATTTCAACACAATTGATGTCAGCAAGAAATAACGGTCAACATTAATTTGTATTATGCTGAAAGGGAAAATGCACAGCCCTTTCACAGTATTTCCTGTGGCTAGTTTGACTTGAAACTCACAACAAAGAAGCAATAAAGTAAGAATGTGTGTTCCATTGTTCTTATTTTTGGTACAAACTGCCTCACTGTCAGCTTTTATAGATTTGCTATACTGCTGAAATAAAATTATCGCTCAGCAAACTGATGACCACAGTTTTCTTTGCAAAGAACTGACTGGACTGTGTAAACCTGTTTTGTTCTTTTTGTCTCATATCTCTTTCCACTTCTGCTGTTCAGTTTTAGTGTAGAATACAACTTTGGTTATTTGAATAATGGACAAGCATAATGCTTACGACTACATGACTCAGAATGTCATGGAGATCACTACCACCAAATAAATGCAAAACGGCATACAAATGAGCTTTGGTATGCATGTGTGTGTGTTGGCTGTTTTTGTTTGTTCGGTAGTACTAAGTGTTTCCTTTGCTGTCACTTGGCTGTTTTTGTTTGTGCGGTAGTACTGTTTCCTTTGCTGTCACTTGGCTGTTTTTGTTTGTGCGGTAGTACTGTTTCCTTTGCTGTCACTTGGCTGTTTTTGTTTGTTCGGTAGTACTGTTTCCTTTGCTGTCACTTGGCTGTTTTTGTTTGTTCGGTAGTACTGTTTCCTTTGCTGTCACTTGGCTGTTTTTGTTTGTTCGGTAGTACTAAGTGTTTCCTTTGCTGTCACATGCAGATATCTGGAATACATTAAAAAGATCCAGAATGAAACACCAAACAAAAAAGCTTTCAGAATTGAAGGCAGAGATTAGCATTCCACTCTCCATGCATTGAGATAATTCTCAATCCACTCTCCATACATTGAGAATTATTCTGTGTAGCCACCCTCTGACAGCTATCTTCAGCCAGTTGGCACCTGTGTACAAACACCCCCCTTTGTGCAAGCCCATCTTCAACAAAGCATGTGGGCCATGACTTTTTCAAAAACATGGTTTGAAGCACGAGTTTGAACACAATATGTTCCTGGGAGAAAGACAAGGCCTGACTGCCAGATCACATTACAAAAAAAGAGCAACATGTGCTGGCATGGAGAAGGGATTCCTCATGGAGTGGAGGTGGGGGTGAATCTGATTCTAGATGATCAAGGCAGTAGTCGAGACCAAATGACAGCTGTCGGATGACATTTAAAAAATGTGGTGAGGACACAGCTAGATAACTGAGTGTTCCAGGTCAATCAGCCACCAGTTTTCTGAGCATTTTGTGTAAAAGGAACTGGGGCCACTTTTGGGGGATATCAGATTTTTTGATGATCTGTGATGGGTAAACTTGTTTCTTTGGATAAAGAGTTATTGAGTAAAACAAGTTACACATATTCAGACTACAAATGCACAGCATGACTAGTTTCCTGTTGCACTCATCACTTGACTAGTGATCTGGTAATAATGCTGCAGAGCTATCTCAACAACAACCACAGGGAAATGATAAATACATTCTGTAGTTAGCACTCATCACACATACAACTACACATACAAAGTGAATACACAGTTAAGACCCACACCAAAAGCTGCAGTATCACATTATTTTCAACCACAATACCCAAAGCTGCAACTGCAGTTACATTTTTCAAACCAAATACCCAGCTGATGCAACTGCAGTATCACCTTTTCAATCCTAAATACTCCAATATGCAGCTCCAGTGTGCATCACTATTTCAACTCCAAATACCCAAAACTGCAGCAAAAGAAAGAGCGCACACACACACACACTTCAGTGCAAACTGTTTAATTCACAGTAAAATATGATTTGTAACAAGTTGGCCATCCACAATCATGCACAGCGAAATCACTTTACACAGTCTCAAACTTACACATTTGTTCCCCTGCCCCACCTCATCTATTCAGCTCACAGGGTGGCTGGTGACATATTTATAATCCATGATCCCACCCAGGTTACAGCTAAAACATTAACAAGAATGATGCTGATATGTGTGGTAAAAATGGCATGATTCACATTCTAACAGTGAACGCCATTATCAGCATCGTTCACAATCTCATTTCAGTGGCAAAAAAGGAGGCCGAAAGGCCAGTTGTGCATTTTTAGGAACATACAAACCAACCATTGTCATGAAAAGGAACAGCCCACCATATACTAATCAAAAATCTCAAAATGAGATGCCATGGACTCTGCTGGCCCCTTGTACAAATTCACACACAAAATCAAATATAAGTCTACTTCTAAATTACACACATTCTGGCAAGCTTGTACTTTTATTCCACACACACATAACAAACATCTAGATTGGTCTGTTGATCTTTGTCAAAATGGAAACAAACCAGTGAGTATAAGCAAAGAGAAGGCAGGTGTCATCAAATGCAAAATCTCAACATAGTTCAGCCAAAAGTGACAACAGAAAAATAAACACTTTCAATAGAACACTTTATTATAATCAAATCAGCTCTCATAGCAATTAAATCATTTGCACAATAAACCAATAAGAAATACTCATTGTGCCAGTACACCAATACAACATGGCATGGAAAGAATTCACCACCAATGGCATGGGATGATTTATCTAAGGAAAAGGTTAATAATTATGTTTTAACTGACCCTTTTTCAGATAATCTTAATTCACACCAACAACTATTTGTCTTAGACATTTAAAAAAGCTCTTGTTTGGGTTTTTCATTTTTCATTCACTCTTCTTCTATTTTTGTTTGTTCTTTTTCTTTCAGGAACATCAACATACAGAATATCTGCACATGACCAAAAGTGCGAAGAAGGCCGGTTAGGAGTACATGAACCAAGAAAAAAGATTTAAAAAATCCAGCCCATCAAACACACTGCTCATTCAACAGTGCATGGACACAAACATTCAATAACCTAAATCATAAAGTACTTCATAAAAAAAATTACTCACTGCAAGACACACCATAAATACATCCGCATGAATGCGTAGGCAATTTCAAGAATAAAATGTCAACAATGTCCATGACTTGGCACGAAAACATGACTGGCAAACTGGGCATGATACATGAATATCACAACACAAAAATAATACAATACGCAGGTGTGCAACAACAATTTGGTGAGTTAGAAGTAAAAACTGCAATTGGTGGTTTGTCAATATTGCAAAAATAAAGCAGAGTCTTAATGTTCATCTTCAAACACAGCTAAATATATGCAATGAGTTGCTAATGTGGAAACAGGTATTTCCCCCAGAAATTGACCAGTCATTGAGAGAGCTCCACCTATGATAACCAGATGACTAATGCAATGACTGGAACACAAAACTTGCACCTCATATCGACAATTAAAATGCATGCAACTTGATTGTAATGTGATTTATTTCCATACATGAGATCCAAACAATCTACAATCCCACAAGCCCCTCATGAGTATAAACCTCAGATAAAACTGAAAAACAAAAATATAAATAATAAAGCAGAAACAGGAACTAAAACTGGATTACAATAAGAAAAAAGAAAGTCATGGCAATGTCAACTTTAAGTCGCAGACCGAACTCCAATCTCAGGAATGTGAAATACTTTAAAAGGTTGCAAACTTGAGGCTGGCACACTGTTTGGGATCATCATCAGGTCAGAAAGTGGCAACAGATTTGGGTCTTAATATGAAGTCCCAACCAAAGCATGGCATACAACTCTGCACGACTATCATCAAAAGAAGGTTGAGCACAAACAACGTGCCTTCAATTTTTTTATCTTTCGCAATATGCAGTCTTGACTCCAGTGCTTTGCAAAATCAACTTGGTGAAACATGGTTCAGTATGTAGCCCAGAGGTGGGCAGAAAAACTCTGAGATTTCTGTATCTAAGTTGTGTCTCAAGTCGTTTGTACCACTGGCTTACAGTTGGTAATGTGGAAAGATAATGGTGAAGAAGAATCCATGCTGATTTCCAACAGACAAAACTAAGTAAGCCTATGAGGTCCCTGATGAAAAAAATGGTGACACAGGCTGGTGGCTGTTTGCACTTCCTACTACACAAGACTGTTCATTTTCACATGTGACTCTTCTCCTTCTTTATGATCCATGCTATTTTGTCAATCTGTGTTGCGAGTTCACTGTCGCAAAACTTAATAGCAACAGAACTGGGTGCCTGTCTTCAACAAACACTGACGGAAATCTAACAGATGTTATGGTTTCCATTTGGACTTTCAGCAAACTAACAAACACTGACAGAAATCTAACATGTTATGGTTTCCGTTTGGACTTTCAGCAAACTATCTTCAGAGGCATGACTTGAATTTTTACAACCCAATGTGCCCTAAAAGTGAGCCCAGTTCCTTCAGTTCAGAACACAAAGAAAACCAGTGAGCAACAGACTTGGGTCACTATGTGTGGCACCCACATCACATGACTGGTCAGTCAGAAAGATAGCTGGCTGCCTGCTGTGGAGGCTAGAGGGAATGAGCCTGCAGAACAGCACCTGTTTGTGATCAAAGTTACACAGACCTAATTCACAATGCACAGAGAATGGGACTTCAGTGATCATCTATCAAGATGCCACTTGAAGTTCCATGAGTTCTTGTTAAGCAAAACAATTTCACAGGGTAATGTTGACATCACTTGTACTGTGCACATTTGTCATACGTCATACATTTGCCTATGTAGGCAACAACAAAATAGATAAATGAACACTCGCAAAGTTGACCCATTCTAGACTCCCTGTCTCAAGGCAAGCTGACAAAAACAAAGAGAAACAAAACAAGTATTGACAACAGATTCACAACATATAGAAACAGGCAGCACACTGTCACCTGAGTTACAAAACCACAGCAACAGTGAACAGTAGTAACAGTTATAAATAAAAGAAAATTTGACACAGATACCTACTACGTGCATACAGCTATACAAAAAAGAAGTTCTAAATCGCCACACAAACAATGCAGCAGGAGTAAATCACTGGAGTCTCTTCCCTGTTATTATTTTGCTGGTGACTGTGTAGCTGCGTCTGCCCTGAAGAAGATATTGATGTTGGTTGTTTGTCTATTTACTTTGTTTGCCTGTATGTGAAGTTACAGTAGCATGAGCAGATCAAATTTCATTTCTGTGAACAGATCACATAAATGGAAGATGCAGGAATGACAAATTGATCTGCCAGCAACTGCCAATCTTCAAAAAGCAAAAGGATTATAATAAAAACACTGTGATAAAAGCTATTAATTAGCAGTAAGAACCATGCAAAACATTTTAACATGTTTATGATCATAAAAAAGCTACACAACTGATAGATCAGATAAATACAATGCACACACTGAGTATCACTGAAGAAAGCTGTGTACTGTACAAAGTAAGGTTTGTTAAATAAAAGCAATATCCTTGCAACAAATCAAATTTTCTTGAACTGCAGGAAATTGCCCAAAGGGAAACAAAATTGTAACAGACATGTATGTCTGTTGATAAAGGGCTGCAACTCCACCATCTGCCAGACATTCTTTTCTTGATTTTCTTTTTTCTTCTTCTTTTGCACGTGTGTGTGTGTGAGTGTACGTGCATGCTAATACCAGTAAAATATCATTTAAAAAACTATTTAAAAAAAAACCCTGTTAAAAACATGCTAGAAAAAGAAGAAGAATCAGCATAATGCATGTTTACCACACAAGCCAAGCTACCTATAAACAGTTCCCCCAGATGCCTGCACTATTGATAATCCTTTATTATATATATTTTCTAATTCTTCATTTGTACAAAACAAGCAAACACGATAATTTTGTCAAACCTGAACAAAGGGAGTTTACAAAGCTCAACTGATATTGTATACAGATGTAAACTTTTGTCAGTAGTTCTGCACAAGCACTCCACACCTCATTCTTTTTCTGATTTCATTGCCAGTAAGCAAATGAGGAAACACCCACATGCCAACACAGCGGCAGCCACACATCCCTCCTCTAAAGCGCCTGCTACTTACTGTCAGAAGTAGTAGTACAGTAGTATAGCTTGTTTATGATTTTCTTAAATGTAAATGTTTTGGCATTCCTTTTACATTTTTTTTTAATGAGCCTTATATATTAGTTAAGTTGAACTGCCCTGTGAGGGATGATTAGTTTTTTGTCTTGACTAGAGAAAGTGTGTAGTGCATGTCACTTCCAGGTGTGGCTGTTTTCGTTTTTACCTAGGGTCCAATATGTTGTTGTTTTCCCCACTTTTTCTCATTTTTCTAAATTTAAATTTGAACGAGAAAGCTGCCCTAGTTAGTAGGCAGCCAAGTATTCTTAGTTTATCAGCAAAGAATTTGTGTATGAAATACTTTTTTTTTTAGAATTTGAAATTGCAAGTGATAGGTAGATACCCTAGCGGCCATATTTGTTATGATTGATTAGATAGCGGAAATTAAAAACGAAAGACATCATTGTACATACACTTTGAAATTTTACATGAGTACAGACAATTTATTTTGAAAATATTACTGCTTATATTTTTTATTATACCTCCTCCCCTGCAACCTAAGTACAAAGAACTTTAGGTACCAGCTGTATGAACTATGATGCATGAAGTTTTCTACACCTCCATATATTCCCACCTCCTGCTTCTGACCATTGCCTGCCCAGTCCTCCACCCCTTGCTGACAGCTCCTCTCCACACCACCATGTCCCACCATCAGTCTGGAGCACTAGACGAGTCATCAAAGGCACCTTGTGGAACATGTGACCTGACTGTCTGGTGGTCGCCCCCGCTGTGGTATGTGACTTGTGTGGCATGTGGTATCATGCTGCCTGCCAGAGCACAGGTTCTAACACATATGCCAACCTGAATGACTCCAAAGTCTCATGGCATTGCATTAGATGCTGTGCCCAAGATGTGACCTAACAGCTGACTTCTCAAGCATATCTGTGTTTTCTGATGCCAAAAATTTCAGACCACTCCACTGCTCAACACCAACACGAGTGAGCCAGCAGGACAAGCAGCGCAACAGGTCTCTGTGTCTCCTGAATGTAAAGTTCTAGTCAGTAGTCGGGAAGAAAGCAGAATTTGCCAACCTGCTGGAAAATGTCAAGCCAAATGTTGTAGAGACAGAGACCTGGCCATGACCAGAGGTGAATGACTCAGAGTATGTGCCAGGCAACTACAAAGCTGTCCGCAAGGACAGAGTTGGCAAGAAAGGTGGAGGAGTCTTGATCGCCACTAGGGAAGATCTCCAGTGTACTGCTGTCCCCGAACTTGACATCTGGATTATATTACTCACTCCTTGGTGCCCAGCAGTCTACACCTGCGCATACTACAAGCCAGATGTTTCCAATGAGGAAAGCCTGAAACAGTTTGAGACTTCTCTCTGAAGGGCTACAACTATATGCAATGTTCAGATCCTGGTTGCAGGCAACATGAACTTCCCAGGCCTGGACTGGATCTCTGACAGGCTGTGTCCATCAAAGCAAGGTCACCCTACCCCAGACTCCACCGGGGCTTTGTGGACCTTGTTGCAGATCTTGGTCTTGAGCAGGTTGTCCACAAACCAACCCGTGAGGGAAATACTTGTACTGACAAACCGACCAGATCTCATCCCCAGAGTGGAGACAGTCCCACATATGTCAGACCATGAGATTGTGTATTTCAAGTTCATCACATGCCTGCCCAACAACCCCAGACCCATACCACTCTACGACAAAGTCAACTGGTCTGCCATCCTGGAAGACATGTCTGTTCTCCATGAAAAGATGTCCACTATGGAGCAGGAACAGCACACCCCAGTTGAAGAGAAGTGGCAGCTACTGAAGACAACACTGCTGGAGTCTGTGGTAAAGCACATCCCCCACAAGACTGCCCGGAAAAAGTCATCAACCCCCTGGATCTCTCTGGAGCTATGCCGTTTGTTCAGAAAACGAGATCAGAAGTACCGCCAGATGAAGAAGCATGGCACAGACAAACTGAGGGCTGAGGGGAAGGAGCTGATGAGAGAGGTACAAAAGAAACTCTGCCAGTCCTACTGGAACTACATAGGCAAGCTCTTCATTGAACCATCCCAAGCGGAAGCAGAGGAAGGTGCTAAGCCATGCTTGAAGAAGTTCTGGACCTACATCAAGCACCAGAGGACTACAAACGCTGGAGTTTTCCCTCTAAAGGCCCAAGGCTGGCTCATCACAGACCCAAAGCAGAAGGCAGAGGAGCTAAATGCTCAATTCAACCAACCGAGCATTCAGCAGTGGGAAGGCCTAGACATCCGAGCAGTTTCAGAAGAAGTGCACGATGCAGGACAGTGCAGACTGCTACCCAGCTGGGTAGCAGTCTGCACTGTCCTGCATTGTGCACTAGTCATCAAAGAGCTTGCTCCAGACATTGCTCCCATCCTGGCCTCCCTTTACTGTCGCCCGTTAGCCACTGGTGAAGTGCCTTCTGACTGGAGAGAAGCAACAGTCACACCAGTCTACAAAAAAGGAGAGCGTTATGACCCAGCCAACTACCATCCAGTGTCCCTTACTAGTGTGCCCTGCAAGATACTTGAGCACATCATAGTGAGTCATCTCATGCAACACCTAGAGGGGAACACCATACTGAGCGATCAGCAACATGGCTTCCGCAAGAACCACTCATGCAACACCCAAATGCTTGAATTCCTAGATGAGCTGACAACCTACGTGGAGATGGGACAACAGACTGACATTGAGGTGATGGACTTTGCCAAGGCCTTCAACAAGGTGAACCATTCCCTTCTGTTGCACAAGCTTCATCACTATGGCATCAGGGACACTCTAAACCAGTGGATCTGCAGCTTCCTCACCACCTGAAAGCAAGCAGTTGTGGTGGATGGTGTGCCCAAGGATCAGTGATCAAGCCTGTCTTCTTCCTGATCTACATCAACGACCTGGCAGCAAGAGTCTCCTCCATGACATGCCTCTTCGCCGACGGCATGATCCTTTATCATTTCATCACAGCTTCAGAGGATCATGACACTCTGCAAGCTGACCTCCAGAAGAAGGAAGAGTGGGAAGAGGAGTGGGACATGCGTTTCCACCCCAGCAAGTGCAGTGTCCTGACCGTGAGCCACAAACAGACTACCAGTAGTCACCAGTATAAGCTCCACAACCAAGTGCTGGAGAATGTCACTTACATGAAGTACCATGGCATCACACTACAGCACAGTGCCAAGTTCGACCAGAATATCGACACGGTTGTGGCCAAGGCAAACAGGACACTGGGGTTTCTCAGACATAACTTGAGGATCAGGGAAACCAACATCAAGACACAAGCCTACAAGTCCCTTGTGCACCCATCCTCAAGTACTCATGCACTGTGTGGGACCCTGCAGCACAGAAAGACATCAACAGACTGGAAGCTGTACAATGCAGGGCAGCCAGATTTGCTCTGAATCAGCACCAGAAAACAGCAAGCATTAAAGCAAATGCTGCAGGAGCTCAACTGGCCCTCCTAGGAACAACGCCAAAGAACAGCACGACTCGGCATGCTGTATAAAATCAGCAGCGGCCTCGCAGCAGTCAAGTGCCCACTCTTGAAGAAGCAGCCCCAGAGAGCCCGGCGTACCCACACCTCAACTTTTGAGAGGATACCCTGTCATGCTGACTACCACCTCAACTCGTTCTTCCCAGGACAGTGAGGGACTGGAACACACTTCCCCCAGAGACAGTCTCAGCCCCCTCCATTGGCACCTTCATTTCAAGGGTGGCCAAACTCCAGTAGACAACTACTCCCTACCCTGCCCCCCCCCCCCCCCCCCCCCCCTCTTTTTTTTTCTTTCTTCAGCATGCTTCGCTTTGTGGGCCTGGGCACATTAGGATGTGCTCAGGGCTGTGCTACAGGTCCTCACCAATGGGGGCCTGAAAAAGCATTTTGCCTGCCAGTAGCTCCACATACAGTGGCTCTCTGCTACTAGGCAACTGGTAGACCTGTTACAGTGTTAGGGTTAGGTATAAGATTTTTCTCTCCAGCCACACCCCTTTTTCTCACACACCATAAATATCAGCAATGATAAGACACTGATCCTGAATATTACTGGAAGAAGAAGAAGAGAACAAGTTCCCCAACAGATCCACCACACTAAGTTCACGCTTAACAAAACTGACAGTTGCAATCCACAGACTAGTCCTACTCCTATACATTCTTTCACACATTACAAAGAACAGATGAGCAGGTATGGATCAAAGTCACAAGGGACAGACAATGAACAAACACATTTAGTGATACAGACAGAGAACATTTAACTCTGTTCAACTTCACAAACAAAACTCTGTAACACATTTTATATTTTCCTAATTTGATTGTTTTACACCAGAGCAGTATTGTGTAGGCACCTTTACCCCCCCCCCCCCTTCCCCCCCCCCCCCCCCCCAAGCACCCCACTCCCATTCCCTGATACACTAAGCACCAAGAACAAGTTTTCCAAATTTAAAGTAAATGCAGGACTGTAGTACTGACCGGTAAAAATGATAAATGATAATAATAACAGTGATAACAACTATAATCATCATCATAATTTTTAGAAACACTGCATGGGGGTAAATTAAACAACTGGAGATAACCATCAAGTCTAATGATATATTGAAACAACTATGTTAAATGATCCAGACAACCAAGTCGAATGATACATTAAGACAAAGAAGTCAAGCAGTACAGTAAGAGAACCAAATCTAATGATACATTAAGACAATCAAGTCTAATCACACTTTTTACCGACTGCATCCGAGCCATCTGTCACCATATGACCACACCATCACACTGTTAAAAGTCAGCACAGTCTCCAGCACACACATACTAAACAAGTCAATACTCCCACTGCACAACACCAATACACTTCAATACATAACACTGAAAGACTCACGAAGTCACCTTATATCAACTTTTACAAAGGGTGTATGAACTCACACAATAGAATAAAAAGTCAGTTGCTCATAAAGTCAATGTTATGAGCAAACAGGTTTCACCGAGGTTATTTTGGATATATGCATATTATACATATAAAAATTTGGTTAGCATTTGTGTTTTGTTGTATATTTTGTTGTCCATTCATGAGAAACTGAAGCTGCTTTCCTCAGGGAAGGCAAGCTGTGACAGCCATGCTATCAAGCCTACCAAAATTCTCAACACTGGTACATTTCTACAGATTAATACTATGTCAATGTTTCGCCATTGCCATGGGATCTTTACTATCACATACCTGTGACAAATCAGTCTGGGAACAGCTTGGAGGAGGGGGGAGGGGTTCAGGTGGCAGCAACTGGGTGTTGGATGAGTGGGTGGGGTTAAGACCTGGAGAGCAGCAGTCTCATTTCTTTCATTTTGGAGCAGTTTTAGAAGAATCTTCATATCCATTTTATTCATCCCCCTTTTTTGTTTCAGATGATAGGAGGGGAGGAGGGGGTGGGAGGGGGGGGGGTGGGGGGGGGGGGGGGCCAAAATCTTAACTACACATGGTAAAAGAAAAGTGAATGGTGCAGAAATTTACCCTAAGAACTTGTAAGACATGAACCCTCCACCAAAAGGCTGTGGCACAGTTAAAGGGGGGTGTCATCCAAAGTGAGATTCAAACCCACAATCTCTCATCCCCAGGAGTCCAGTTTCTCAACCACTCAGCCACACCATCTCCTTATATGTGATTGTTCAGGATTCAGATTCGGCATTTATTCTTGTTCAAAATCAGTATGTTTGCATTTATTCCTGCTCAAAGTTGGTACACAGTTTACATGCGATATTCAGATGGGCACATTTATGCCAAGCTTTCCAAGTTCAAAGCTCCACAGCACTGGAAACATTTCAAACCTATTGCTAATGGGTACCACCTGTCTATCTACATCTACTCAACAAAAGTATATTTTCCTCCTGCAACTATATGGCTGAAATCTTGAAAGTACAATTAACATATAAGAGGGTTCAAAGCTGCTAATCACCCAAGCAATTCAGCCAACCAGAACATCACCATTATAGTATTCCACATACAAAACCTGAAGAGAAGCTGCCATGTTTTCCTCAGGTACTAAAGCATAGCAAATTTGAAACAGACTGGCTGATCCCAAACAAAACCTTCAAATTAGTACTGGTGCACATTCACTGATTCAGTGATATCAAATGAGGCAAGTTACAATCATACAAATGCTCATACACCTCTGAGGATTCCACTTTTAAACAGAAAGTGCCACATGGCATTCAAACTGAAAGCTAAAGATGGGGCTAGCAGCTCAGCATAGAACCCTCAGTTGATCTTTACCTAGCATATTTTGGCACCGAGAGTGTCAGGCTTCAAATTTCTGAGAGCTGAACATGTGCATTGTATTGATTTGCTGCTCCAATACACTAAAACACTTCACTTGGCAAATTCACCCATTTCAAGTTCATTGCTACATGAGCCAAAGAAAAAGGTTAGCACTAGTTTTAAATTCTTCAATGTGTCTGAGCAGTCCATCCTTTCAAGTGCACTGGGCAGCTGAATCTTAATACAACATTCTTACTCTTAGCACTTCACTTTTTTTTTCTGTGGTCATTATCATTTATAGCTACATAATATGATCATGTCTAACTGATCTATTTCAAAATGTTTCAGGTAGATAGCAGACATGTTGAAGCCTCTTCAAAAACTTCAATTTTGGCATTTTCAAAGGTGCTTTTTATTTTGTTTATTGAGATCTTTATTACTCTTTCAGGCTTTCCATGTCTACAGGAGATTGGGCAATCCTGACCCATTCTGATGGTCACAGGAAAATCTGAAGAAAAAACATGAGTCAAACCATTCCCATTTTTAAAGTTGAGTGGAAAAATTAGGAGAAAACCCATACATGTTCAACAAGAGCAACAACATGGTTATAACCCAACTCTTAAGCTTGACACAATAGCTATTGTAATTTGACTCTGTCTGTGTGTGTGTGTGTACACATGCGTGCACGTGCATGCATGTGTGCATGCATGCACATGCACACGCATGCAAGTATGTGCGCATATGTGTGCATGTGAACTATGAGAAGGAACATATTGCACACGTCAAAATTCTTTAACACTTAAAGAAACGCATCAATATGACAAACAAGTGTATCACAGACATCACCAAACATCAGTTACTCTGACAGCTAGAAGTCTTGGTATTTTCCCAAGTCCAACAAGCTGTCCAACCAGCATGGAGTGTTGCTGATAACTCAGACATGGAGTGTTTATAAACACAGTGTTTCAAGTATGTTGTGAATGGTCATTAATCAGATTAATTTATTTTACATGAACTACTGATGTGACCCGTAATACCAATTTGAGATTGTCCTGATGTGACCCTGTGCTACTGACAGGATGTTAAAATCCAAGAATTAACCCATTTGAGATTTTACAAAGCACCACTGCTCCTAAAACAAGCAGCACTGGGCATATTAATATCTAGGAATCACTAGTTTAGTATCTTAACGCTCTTCACAACTGTTTTTAGTGAATTATTACATCACTAGTTATTAACTGTAAGAGCGGAGTGGTTTAATGAGTGAGCGAGTGTGTGGTTCCTTGAAAGAAGAAAGCTCAGGCCAATTATTTTATGCGGCTGGGATATGTACTGGAATATTTATTTGGTGTGCATGCATGCATAACTGTGTATGTCAAATTTGTTCACGTGACACAAGGAACTCAAATTCTTCTGTGGAAAAGTTATTACACAACTGAAATGATCACAAGACATCCTATAGGTCTGTGTCAACAAGCTGCAAAGTTCATGAATAGATTCTAGTCTGACTGAAAAGTCTAGCAGCACTTCAAGGCTTGAGGCAGTCAAGGGAGTGCAGGGGTACACTGATTTGAATAAGAAGTCCTTTCAGGACCTCCCAGTCAAATGAGTTATGGAGTTCATGAACACATAGTGCACTGACGGCAAAAAGTCCCAGAATGCTCCCAGCTAAACCACCTAACAAGTGCAAAAGCACACTAGTTACTATAACTGTAGAGACTTCCTTAATGATGATGGTACCTATATACATTATCATGAAGAAAGAAGAAAGAAAGAAGTGAAAGGAGCCCTGAAGAATGTTCAAGCAGTCTGAGGGGTGAAGGAACACACCAGTTACTCTGACTTCAAGGAGTCCTGGAGCGCCTCCATGTCAACCAAGCTCTCCTGGGGGTGCAGAAGAACGGAGTCTTCACCAAGCACGGAGCAGAGCTCCTTAAGGCGCTCCTGCATGCGAGGCATGCCAGCCAGCTGGGCCTCTAGCCGCTGCTTCTCATCATTAAGTGAGAGGCGAGTGGTCATATCCAGCACCTCCATCCTCCAGCCCCCCTCCCCGTCAAACTGCAGCAGGTGGGTATGGAACTTCCTGAAACCACAATGTGTTCTCTTCACATCAGTCACTTTGAGTATCTACTCCAGCTCAGACTAGACAAATCCAGTCCAGTCCTGCTCAGTCAGGTCTAGCCCAGTCCAGTGTCCGGCTAGGCAAACCCCATCCAGTCCAATGCAGTCCAGCCCAATCCAGACTTCACAAATCTGTTCCAGTTCAGTTCAGTCTAGTCCAGTCAAGCCAGTACAAATTCATGCTAGTCTAGTCCAGTCAAGCCAGTTTATTCCACTGCTCAATTCAGTTAAAGACAAAATGGTATTTATCACCAAAGCAAAAACAAGAAGCTACTACTACTTGGTTCTTAATGTCCTCGGATGTCAGATGACATATTAGGGACAAGAAGCTGTTCACTCTGGCTCTTATATAGTCCTCCCCATACAAACCTCCAAAACAAAATGACAACAGAAAATCAAATGCCTGCCATTTGCCATATCATCAAATGAACTGAGCAGTGACATGGTAAACAAACAGCACAGCACACAAAGTAAGTATAAAACAGTCATAAATGACAGCCTGCTTACCACAGAGTAGGTCGGTGTGTGATGGTCATCAAGGTAATGCCACTGTCCTTCAAACACTGGTAGATTTTGCTCTCAACATCTATGGAAACAGCACTGGTACACTCATCCAGCAAGGCGAACTGAGGTCTGAAACATGTGTAGACTGGTGTTGCAGCTGTTTCTTGTTGTTAATGTTGGTTGTGGTGCTGCTGGTTGCTGGTATATTACTGTTATCAGGGAATATTAAAAAAATAAGAACAGGGCATAAAGAGCAGAATAATTTTTTTATCACTTTCACAGCACAGTGACAAGGCCAGGGCTACTGGCAAATTCTTTCGCACACAATCTGGTTTGAAAGTTCAAATACCCTACCACAGCACAGTGGCAGCATGGACCCACTCACCCAGTCTGTTTATACTTCACGTTAAACAGATTTCTGTTTCCAAACTAACCTGTGGTAGAAAGTTCGTGCCATTCCCATTCGCTGCTTCTCTCCCCCTGACAGCACATCCTTCCAGTCACTGATGGAGTCCCAACCTGCAGATCCACAAAGCACCAGACTGCTGTATTTGATATACTTTGTGACCCACTCTCACTAAAACAGTTCTTGACACAAATGGAAAGTGCAACTCATCAGCTTTAACTGGATGCAAGTTTCAACCAAACTGGAGTTTTGTCTCTTGAAGGAACTAACCATATAGCATTCCACTCTCATCTGTTTCATCCAACAGGTAAAAAAGATCCCCCCAAAAGCCTAACTTCACGGATATTGTTTTGAAATGCCACACTGATTTCATTCTGAATGTGGAAGTCAACTTTCTTGAGTAATGATCAACAAGACTGGCTACACGAAGCAGTTTCAAGTGTCCTAGGTCACCCATGGCATGTTGTCACCTCTGAAGTGCAAGACAAGAAGTAAGTGCTCATGCTGTCTGAGGAACATGGGCAAAGAGACCACATGTAGCTGTTACACCAGCTGTGACACTTGATGATGTTTATGTAGTCAGTCCTGTTAATCATTACTAAAAGCACAAACACACAAAAATCCCAACTTCTCAATTAAAAACCAAATTAAAAGAGCATTCAAAATAAAAACCCTGATTTCAAGTTTTATTTTGAGATCTTTTGCCCCCCAAATATATTGTTATTTAGTGGTTTTGTCTTTAAAATATTTTGTCCATTTCTTTAAACTCATTGCATGTACTAATGCAAAGGGTCCTGAAAATAAAGCAAATAGACCCCTTTCACTTAGATTTTCATGCATGTGCAATGGACTGGTGTGTGAAATCTGCCAGAAGTAGGGAGGAACACATCAGCTGGGTTGCTGGCGAGCGCATAGCTGTATTTCCCTAGTACTAGTAGTAGTGAAAACCTCGCATTTCACGGCAACAAGATGGGCGCAAAAGATCACTGCCATATAATCCACTGCACCACTGGTCGAATAAAAGCCAGGAATCCGCAGAACGTCTGTCATTTAGTTTCAGTAAAAAGGCAAAGTATCGTATTCCGCGGCGCTGACTCAAGAATGATCCCTGGCCCAGTCTGTTGAGAATGAAGTTTTTGTTTTTTTACGTTTATTCCCCCCCCCCCCATCTTATTCAAGTGTACCGACTGTGCACTTAATTACTAAAGTATATACCACTGTTGTTAGAATGAGAGAATGTGTGTGCGTGAGGGAGGCAGGGGAGTAACTGCAGCATTAACTGATTAGGCTGTTTTGCTTGCAGGACATGTCACTAGTGTCATGTGCATGTGAGGGTGAGTGTGTTGCTGTGTTGAGACCTTTAATTTCTGATCTCTTACTTGAATTATAATTATGTACAATTGTTTAGGCAAATTCTCTCTCTCTGTCTCTATCTGTCTGTCTGTCTCTCTCTCTCTGTAACAGCTTTCATTAATTTCATGATTTTCATCCTGTTTTAGTAATAATTTATGATGCAGCTATTGAGGCTTGGTCCATTATTTGTGTGCATGTGTGTGCATGCGTGTGTGTATGCGTGCATGCCCGCGTGTCAGTCTATGAGAGAGAGAGAGAGAGACTGAGATATGAGGGTGGGTGTATGTATGTGTGCATGTGGATGTGTGGGAGGCAGTGATATGGTGTATGGGTGTGGTTATACTTGTGCCGAGTATATAGCCTATTAATCATATTTGAATGTGTGAGCTCTGTTTATTTTACAGCGCATTTCTGTAACCATTATTAATCTATCTAATGTTTATGATATCAGTATTGTCTGTCTGTTGTTGCACTCTCTTAAATTTTGAGTCATTTATACATGGTAATTTTCTTTCAGTTTTTTTTCTTTTAATTTTTTTAAATAATTTTATTTAATATGTTCTTGTTTTGTTGTTGTTGTTCAGTTTGCTTGTTCCTTTAAATGAAATAAAGAAGTACTTAGCTTGACCTGACAAAATTAATAGAAACAGTGGGCTACCAACAAACCTAATGGTAAACACACCACCAAACCACAACAGCCAAAAGACTACAGCCTGCAGCAAATAAATAATGGGTGCGAATTGAGCGAGTCAAAGAGCTTTGTCATTTAATTAAAGTATGGAATGCATAAATACTTACACACAAAAACAATAGCATAATAATACATCACTACACATACTTAGTCATACAAAACAAAGTGAAACTGACGCACACTGAAACACAAACACCCCACACTCATAGTCGCATGCACGCGCGCGCATGCGTGCTCGCACTGATGCACACACACACACGTTCACAGGTTTCTGTGCACGCGCCCACACACACATACACACCAACCCCACACACACACCTAGGCAGATCAAGCGCACTTGTGCTGGCATACACTAAATGCCCCCCACCCCCTACCCCACCCTACCAGCTCAACCCAAAGGGATTTTTCTAAAATAATAATAACAACAGCAGCCAGCCAGGTGCCAGAGCTTCTTTGTTAGTCAACGGATTGAATTAACTGGAAATTTTACGAAGTCTGTGGGCATCTAAAATGATTCAGCCCGGTCAAATCTCAGTACGCTCTAAGTCAGTGTCAGCACGTTCCCCCTTACATCTGATTAGAAGGAGTTGTAGAACTTTGTAGCTGACTGATTGGTTGTCGCTGTGCGACAGTGAGATAAACGAGAGGGGTCTATTGCACACAAATCTGGAACACACTGTTCCTGCTAACCCCAACTTTGCAAGAACAGGGAAGAAATGACATGACATGTAGCTTTATTCTCCAGCAACAAGCAGATTTATACAGCTTTATTCTCCAGCAACAAACAGACTTAAAGTGCAGCACAATGATATAACCACAGTGACTCACCCCCTTCACGGTTCACAATGTGCTGGAGATTGACAATGTTCAAAATCTGCTCCAAGTCAGAATCCTTGATGCCCTTTGCTCGCATCTCCTCCCAAGAATCAGGATAGATAACCTGGTCACGAAGTGTTCCAATCGACATGTAGGGTCTGTGCAAAACAACAGACAATTATTTACTGAACAGTCCAGTGCTGAACTTCATCACATTGCTTACCCATTTATGACGAGGATGTGTCAAAAATCTTGGCACTGCTCATCAGGTTTAGCAAGATGACAAGAGCAGTGTATGCTATCCATCATATGCTCTGTATTTTCCTCGGCTCTAATCCCTTTCTTACCAGTTCATTAAGACATTTCTATTTTCCTGGGCTCTAATCCCTTTCTTACCAGTTTATAAAAAAAACTGATTCTACTCTTTCTTTCTTTTTTAAAGACATTTCTATTTCATTACATCATCTTCTTGTTGTTGTTTTAACACAATGCCCTGAATAATCACAATAATACATGTGAAAACAGTCAACCTTATCTCGTCTCTCCTTCCTGAGCATGTACTTAACATGTCAAACCTGTTTTGTAACTTCAGCAAAATATAGAGACATCAGATTATGACCACCCATGCTCAAAATAAAAGAACAGTAGGAAACAATATAAATGTAATTTCCAGCTGTAGCAACTTGCTCTTCATAATGATAAAGCAACATGTACGGTTTCCTCTTTACTTGCCCTGTGCAGCAATAAAGAGTGAAAACAGCACTAAAATTCACCTGCTGGCTGAGCAGTGGAGGTGGAAGAGTCTAGCACAGTTCCAACACAAAATCTTGTAAAAGCTCTGTCTGCTGTGGTCGGCCAGAGTGGGACAGACCGCACCACTGGTCAGTCACAGTTGGATCAAAACTAAAGCCAGTGTCTCTGGCAGTAGCAAAATGAGAAAAGGGATGTTAACTACAAGTACTGCAGAGCATCAGAGGACAGGGTGATTACAGGGTCACCATCAAAGACTGGCCAAAGACACAAAAGATGCATGCTGAAAAGCAGGTTTATTACTTTTCATAGAATATAGCAGGTGGGGGCAGACTTTACAAAGGTTACTTCCAGACAGGGGATGTGACAGGGACAGGGGGTGGGGGAGGGGATTAAGGTTGTGAAAAATGAAAGGTGCTACCTTTGTGGAATGTAGAACATGGAGGAGGGGGGAGGTTTGTACAGACGGCCTCCATAGACAGGCCAAAGGCCACTAAGGATCCTGAAGAGTGAGGACTTGCCACAACCATTGGGTCCAGTGATCAGGAGATGTGTGCCCGCCTCCATCTGATCCAACACACCACACACAGCTTATACAATGGTGCAGCACTGAAAACTACACAATGGCAGGGAGGAAAAAGAATCAAAAAAGAAGCAGCAATAGGCACAATATATCTAGACAAATATGCCAATTCTGCCAATTCTCTACTACTTAACCTGTCCTGGGTGGCTCTCTGCTTAGTACTTTATCAGCTCATGTTTTACAACATGTGCATCTTCAGTTCAGTCTTACTCTTAGCTCAGCCTTGTACTTCTAGTTTTACAAACAAAATATAGAATTGCAAAAGGGAAACTGAACTCAATGGCAAGACCCTCAGGTAAACAGTAGGCAGACTGCTTAGCCTGTTAAACTAGCTCTTCAAAGATGGCATATATATATATATGACTTAGTGCCAAAAGGTGCGCAAGAAAAGAGGACAGAAGTACTAGAAAATAAAGTTGACAGGATGTGAGTGAGTAATGCATTTTTTGAATGAACACATGTGAAGTCATCCACCAGTGAAGGGAGAAGACAGTGCTGCTCTTCATTCCTGAGAAATTTGACTTTCAGTGTGATTTGTGACAAGATGTTGAACATTACACATTACAACAAGCCCACATCACTGTGCTGCTAATCATGCAGTTAACTGCGAAAACCCAACTGATCTTACAAGATGTGATCCACATGAGTATTACCAAATGAACTGTCGTTGTTCTGTGTTGCACTGAACAGCATGCTACGCATAGTTTGTTGCAATAGATAGCGTTCAACATACAGCCGATCTTGAACATTTTTAAATGAATAAAAAGCAACACATTTTGAAACATAAACAGTTATTCTTTAACAGAACAATATGTGACAAGGAAGATTTGATGATTTTTTCTCCTCAGATTTAAGCTTTCTTCACATAAACAGCAGATGATGTAAGAAATATGTCGTACGTTACTATTTCAACAAGATGTACAATGCTGTTTCTTGATGAAAATGATAAATCAGTAACTTTTTATTACTGTAAAGTATAAAGACACAAATATTTCCATGTGAACAGTTTTTGCTGCATTAATTTTGTTGTAGTAGATAACATAATCAGATAATGTTAATGAGACAACATGGTACTTTGTTTTTCATAACAAAATAAGTAATACTTATTATTTAACAAACAAGTAAGTGTTTTGTAAGAGAAAATGGAGCAAGTAAGAGTGAGTGCAACTTTTGCTGCTTTTGGGTATCACAGGAAAACACACACGCAACCTGTCATCCATGCATTTCTTGTCATGTTGACTCGGTGCCTAGGACAAAAATAGTTGAACAGTTAACTTAAAAGTGAAAGAATTAATAATAAATAGAAAAAATAATAAATATTACTAAAAAATCACAGCCAAAGAATAATGCTATTAAGATTGGCACCTTACATTTTTAGAACTCTGGAAGGCAGACAGGCATGGTCACTATTGTTATGTCGAACGTTATTATTTCCACAGTCGTGTAGTAATCGTAATGTTCAATGTAAGTAAACATGGTGCTTAACGTCCACAGAAACTGTACGGCTTATTAGGGACGGGGAGAAGGGGGGGAAAGGGGTATGGAGGTGGGGGGAGAGGGAGATTATATACCTATCGCTACAATGTCACCACCAGAATGACTTCTGCATTAAGATGGGGAGCGATGAGAGCCATTTTAATGTTTCAGTAGGAAGTGATGGACAAAGTCACAAGACAGTATCCACAAACCACAACCTTTTTGAAGAGAAAGGAGAGCCGAAGCGGTATCGAACCGAGGTCCTTCCGCTTACCAGCCTAACGCCATACCGCTAGGCCAAACCAGCTCAACGTCTAACTTGATGACATTAACCTGCGTAAATTCGAACTGTCTACCATATATGATGATTTGTTTAAAGACGCAGTTTGTAAACAAAACGAACTGCGTGTGCAAGCAAAAAATGTAAAGAGTACGATCAGAATATACTGTTTATAACCAATCTGCTGTCGCACATTACAATTTCAACACGCACCCATGTTGTAAGAAACTCGGTGAAAACAAATTTTCGAAAGCATCTGAACAAACTTTAGATCGACAGCAACAAAAACTCACTCTGTATGCTAACATTCCGATACTTTTAAAAGATTCGCATATACCAATATAAATATCGTATAACCAGAAGATTTGACTAAATCTCTGATGAACGTTTAAATTAAGTTGAACGTTACAGTCTTCAAAAATATTACCACACCTTTCGCATATCAGAACGTCTCTTCCATGCGGCCATATGCTAAAAGCAAATGACCCGGATGTGTAACATGGCTAACCGGAAGTAGTGCAAAAGCGCGAAAACTTTATTATTTTCCTTTTGCTTGTTTAACTAATACATTTTGAACGTTATTTATTGCAACATTTTATGAAGAATGGCAAAATATATTTTAAAAAGTACCCAGACATTTGGCAGTAAAATATAACATTGGCACCTGATGCAGTGACGTACCACAGTGACTGGAGTAAAGTTTTGACGAAAGAGAGTCAGTTCTTCACTAGACTGTCTGCGGATGCTGGTCATGAAACATTTCAACACACATAACTTCGACCAAGGGATATTTCGGAGCCTTTAACTCCAAAAACAAAACTTAGTGATAATCAATTTTATATGCACTGTGTAAAGCGATATCTCCTCTGTGCAAATCGGTGACTGAGGTAATGTTTTGATTCATCATGTACATGAATGAAAGCATCGAAAGCACTCACCATGAGCATGTGTTTTCAGGGGTCAAATTTCATGGCGCTTTTCACTTTCAAAAAATAATATTTCTCCAGCTGCTCCAGATTTGGAGCTCATATTGTTTCCACTGTGAAACTGACCAATTATGAATGCACACATAAAGCAACAACAAAATGTTTGAAACAGATTTGATTGACAGTCAAAAATCGGACCCCCCATTTGCGCACCTTGTGGCACTAAGTCATATAATATATATATATATATATATATATATATATATATATATATAGATAGATAGATATATAGACAGATAGATAGATATAAGCAGGCATACATTCTGCTAAATTAAAAACTGCAAATCATGAATTAAACATGCATCCACCTGTTTTGAATAAGCATCTGCTGGAAATGGCCTAGTAAACATTCAGACAATCACAGCAATGGATAGACTGGATGCCACAACCAATTTCACAAGTTCAACAGGCAACATATTGTCCCCAGCTTGTTTGACCACAGGAGTGAATTGGTAGAATTGTTTCTTGTGTGATGTCTTTTGAGTGTTAATTAGCCCCTTTGTGTGTTGATTCTAAAAATTTCAACTTACTTTCAGAGTCAAGCTGGCAACAATAACATCTCCATTGGGTGTGATGATTGGCAGGTTTTCTATGTCGATGGTAGAGTCAGTGTCCACCACCACACCTGTAACCAGAGATGAAATTGTGATGGTGTGAGTCTGTGCAAAGTTCCCTAAAAGCACTTTCAACAATCCATTAGAGTAGGACTTTGCAGGCTTTCACATTCCAGACGCATGTAGCATACTACAGTCACTGAAGGCACAACAAAAGGAAATATTGGTAAAATCCAAGGAGATGGTCGGAAATTCCTGGACCATTTTAAAAGTTATTTTGGGTCACAAATATCATCACAATCGTTAAATGAGATCCATATCTGCCAATTACAGCCAAAATCCGCAACAAAAGGTGATTTTTTTCATATATTTTTGTCTTTGATTGTCAGTTCGAGTCAGCGCATGTTGCCCTTTGAGGTTTGACCTAGTTTCCCAGTAACAATGTGAACGCTTCCTTCATGCCGATTTTGGCAAGACCGGCAATCGTACTCACAACTCAACGTTCTCAGACTGCAATTTTTTCCGTGCATTTTTCGTGGTTTTTAATTGCCGTAGCTTGTTTGCAAGGCTGCATTTTCGTTGTGGACCGATTGATGGTGAAAACGCACCTCATTCGCCATTCGCCTCAGTGGTCTGTTTGTGACGTCAGAGACCTATGTCACGGATCTCGCGCGTATTTCGAGATTAAAACAAGCAGATGAAATTCAGCCTGATCAGCATGCATTTCTTCCTTCGTAAACATACTTTCACGGCACTGACATTTTATTAGATTTAAAGGTCATGTTATGCACTAGACTTTCATAATTGGGTCAATTTCCAACGTTCCGTTACAAACGAAAACTGCCTTTCTGGGCCCTTTAAAGAAACTTCTTTGCATGCTAAACTTCTTATGTGCTTGGAGCAGGCTAAAAGAACATGATCCACAGTAAACATTTTGCAACTGAATGTGCCATTGATTTTACATACATTTTATAAGGTGAAATTTTGAGATGCTAAAATTTGTTTTACAAGCTCAGTACCGTGTTGTGCACTCTCTTCTGTGCCTTATTTTGACATCATTAAAATGTCTCTGGCGTCACAGATAGAACACCAGGCAGCTCTCACTTCTGCGTACTGGTCACGTAAGAAATGCACATGGATTGTAATCATTTTTGCCACTATTTGTTTTTATTTCTTTGGAGTGAACTTTTGATGACATATTGCAGCGTTCTAGAAAAAAATGTAAGTCCACCAGAAAATATGTTTTATTTACCCCAATCTATTTCTAACTCATACTGAATGACAATCTTTTGGTAAAATTAGCATGCAGATGAAAAAATAATGCAACAGACAAATCATGACTAAAATGCTAGTTCCTTTCAAACCATCTTTGCCATGAAAAAAGCAACAAAAATCAGAAACTTTTATTTGAAGCATAATAACTCCACTGTTTCTGTACCAAACTTCAGCAGGATGACAAAAACTTTACTTCTTACATATATGACATTTACTGTCTGGAAAATCAACATCAGAAGGTTCATTGTTATTTTCACTATCAAATGCAAGTTCACACAGAACTCCTTTCACCATAAAGCTCTTTTTGTGATATGTTTGTCTCATTGGAAAATAATATTGCAAAATCATATGCATGTTATAAGTTGTACAAACTGGTTTAAATGACAGCAATCATACTCCAAGTCAATTCCGACAAACTACAAACAAATGCAATTTCTCCATGCTGCTTACATGCATATTATTACACACGATTACATGGGGACTCATCAGTATTTTTTTAACACCAGGATACTGTACAACAAAAGTATAACACTGTGTTCCATGTGTATGCACCATATAGCACCATAAACAACCCATCTTCAGGGGTGCTGGGATGATAAACAGGTACACAACAGATAAAATGCATTGTCAGTTTAATTACTTCTTATTCAAAATGACACATGAGGATTAGTTTGATAATGAAGGCCTACTGGCCTGTTGTCAACTATTCTACAGAGAGAGACAATGCACTTCCCTGGAAAATGCTGTAGACACTAAAAATTAGACATACTCCAGTGTGCCAGAAAATCTGAAATTCCAACAACAAACAAAGCTTGTAAACTACACATACATACCCCTTTGGACAAGAGGACCTTCAATGCGATCATGCATGACCTTGGATTTGGATGGGGTGACCATGTTCCGTTTGTATCGGCCATTCCGCATATCTTCAAACACCTCAAACATCTCTGACACCCTTGATGTGTAGCCTGCCAGTTCAGTGATCTAAAGCAAATCCAGTCACAGTGCACTTGGAAGTACATGGATCAAAACAGATAAGAACAGGATCAATTTAATACAAGTAGGATCAACACTGACAAGTATATGGGTCAAAACAGACCACAAGCCACAAGCTGAATGCAGTACTAAAAACTGCCAGTATGTGTTACATGTACAACTATGAACATTTATGAACAAGAACAGCAGTCCTCTCAAAATCAAAACTGGAATAGCAAGAATTGTCCTGCCGGGTTCCTAAATACTGTATGTCAGTATACTATATACATGCCCCCTTTGTTTGCACTAGGTCTGCTTCTTAGTAATAGTAAATCCACATACCTAATTTGGTTGCAAAGATATCAGTAGTAGTAGTAGTTTAGAAAATATAGCTATTAGCATTAACAAACAGACTACATCTTTTCATGAGACACTCATTCATGATGATTGTACTATCAAACTAAGTTTGGTTGCAAAAGGATCAGCAGCTCTGAAGATATAATACAAATTATTATATTTTGACTATTGATTATGAGCCCTCACTAAGATGTTGCCCTGAAGATAGCAACAACAACAACAACAAAAATGTTTTCTTTTTCTCTCTCAAGACACTAGGAAAGGGGGGGGAATTTGCCAGTACCATGCAAGTGAATTGTGACACAAAACCAAGTTAAACAAGCAAGGGGAGGGAATGCAGGACAGCCTAAAAGAAAATATACAGTATTGGTATGCCTATTCCCTTGCTCTTCTCTGATCCATGTTGACCCAGAGCCCCAATGGAGGCCTTTTTTTTTTTTTTTACATGTAGCCAGAGGCTTGCTTTGGAGTACCATCTGCAAATCAGATACTCTCACCCTTCTTCTCCATCTTTCAACATTGCACTTGTGCTGCCATCCTACCCACTACCAGTCTAAATTGGTGACAAATTTGAATGCCTTGCCTTCTGTCACTGTACTGTACACTTGTGTACAGCCATATTCTTTTCTGTACACCTGTTTTGTCCTGTGTGCTACAAGCATGCCCATGCAAAAGAATCCAAAGCATGAAGCAATGCTAACTTGCTAGTGTATGCCCAGAGAACTTCCACCTATGTAAAAAAAATAGTCAATATAGTAAGATTAAATAAGAAGGCCCAGTAGCAACTCTCACAGCTGGGTTTTCTTTGAGAAAGGGACCCATACATCCAAAACAGAAAAAAATCACAAAATGAAACACATATAAAATACACACAAACATTATTTCAGTCCCCCACAATATAAACCCTTCTCCACTATACTAAGTATTCAAAACTAAAAACCATCTGCATTATCCCCCATCATTAGCAATAGCATCAACAACACATCACCATGATCACTATCCCTCTCAATCTCATCATATCATGTCTGCAAGAAAGAGGGAAAAAAGGGTGCATACCTCTTTGTAGGAGGACATCATTCTCTCGATGGCATCCGCTGACTGAATAAGGAGGTTGCGTGCAGTAGTAAATGCCCTTGTCCTCTCACTGACGCCACCATCAGGGTCATCGTCCACTATTGTCCCTGTCAATGTCATAAAATTCAAACTGTTTTCAACTCTCTGTTTGTGTAGCATGTGCTTACAGTACCAAATGTAATGGCCCAGAGGCACATATGCTTGAATGACTGTTTGGATGCTGAGATATCTCTTTTAAGATACTGGTAGACATCAGAATCCCAAGAAACTTCTCAGGAAGGGAACCTATATTGTCAAACTAGCAGAGACTCACCATTCTGAATTCTACTAATTTTACAGTTACAACACAATGGTTGCCAATGGCATGGGGGTCGTTATTTGATATTTAATGGTCAGCCCCCTGTGATCATATCAGAACAAAACAAAGTGCATCAAATCACAAGTAAAACCAAGTCTGATTCACTGTTCATGGCACGTACCATTTTATGCATGGGACTGGCATAAATTTAAATAAATACACAACTGGGAAACTGTACAAATTAGAAAAGTTGAATTCCTCTCGGAGGGCAAAGCATGCAAAGCTACTGGGTGGTTCGGGCAGTGTGGTTAACTTCCTTGACTTTTACCTGGCACCATTTAAGTCCCTTGGTTATTTTTACTTCTGATGAGTACTTTCTTCACACTGGAAGGCAATGACAGTGAAAATGCAAAGTTCATAGTGCCAAATTTAAAGGCATTTTTGAAGGCCTGTAGTCAGGATGTGTCTGGCAACAAGCAAGAACTTGTTGAATGTGCTACTGAATGGTTCAGAAAGGGCTGTTAACTCCCTTGACTTTAGCCAGCATCGCTTATGTGCCTTAGCCGCTTTTACTTCCAGTGCATACTTTCTTCACAATGGAAGGCAGTGACAGTGAATTCACAAAGTTTACACTGCCAACTTTAAAGGCATTTTTGAAGGCCCATAGTCAAATGTGTCTGGCGACAAGCAATAACTAGTCTTGTTGCTTATGCTATAGGATGCCGGAAAAGACATTTTTTCCACAAGCTCACGCTCTTTGGGTCAGCTAAAATATTATGCAATGACACTTTTTTTCAATCCTCCATTACCTCTCCCCTGTAATGTTTGCAAATTTATGCAACGGTAGTGGCATTTGTATTGATTTTGAACTTCGATTTCTATACTCAGAAATCGGCCCAGAAGCAGCAGCTGCGACCTTTTGGGACTTCTTGCACGAAAGATTATGAAAACCACTCATGAAAACCAGCTTTGCTGAACTGCCCCAAAAGATGCCCCAAAAAGCATTTTTTCCATGCACATGCAACCTTCTGGTCAGCTGGAAAACAATGCGAAGACACTTTTTTCCATCCTCCGTCACATTTCCCCTCCATGCAAAAGCAATAGTAGTGGCATTTATACTGCTTTGCAATTCTAGGTTTGACTTCCATTGTTATAACTATATACAATGTGAACCAGTTCCATTCCTATTGATAGGGCTGTCTGGTTCAGTTGCTCCAACAAATCAAGGAACCTGTACTAGCTCTGGATTCTCAGCAGTGGGGACCAGAATTTCTGCATTCACAGCACCCCACTGCCAGAGTTAAAACCACAACTGAACTTCTGAAGGGCCATTTGTTGTGAAACTATCAATTACATCAATTCTCTGGCACACCAAGCTGCATCGAGGCATGCCAGTGATATGGCTGTTTCCCCAGAACAATGAATTGATCGTAATAATAATAATAAATAATGTACTTTAGGAAATTGTGTGGCTGTAATCAGTTGTGTGATTTTTAGTAATTTGTGTTGTTGTTACACACCGTGTTGGCATGAAGTCAATAAATATGTTAGGACTTAAAAAAGAAGTATGTGACTGTGAGTAGATGTGATACATAATGGATCACTCTACTTGATGTAATGCAAATAAATCAAGATGTGTATTGCAGCAACATTAAATTAAGTGTTTGCCCAGCGTAGCCAAGCTTCAAGACTGTCTTGGCAGTCTGCATGTTGACCTAGTTGCCTACCATCAGATCGAAGGCCAGTGGCAGTAAGGATAGGGACAGCCACCATGATGAGGCCACTGGCACTCCACACATACTTCATCAGGAACTGCTCCAGCATAATATACCACAATCGCTTGCAGTAGATCCTGTTGGACTGTGCTGCTAGACTCTGGTAGCTCTGCTGCAACTGCTGGTGTTCTATCTGAAAATGAAAAAAACTAAAACAACACTAAATCACACTGACTACTAATAACTACTAATCATTGACACATATCACCAAGGAGTTCACCTTCCGTTGCACACTGGCACTAACTCTGGTATCAAATAAAGCAGCAGAGATCCTGGTAGGCATGGGTTAGCTAAGTCAGTAAGTGTACATTATGCTGACTAAACCATACATATATATATATGACTGAGAGAAAAAATGTTTTCATCCTGGTGATTCATACTATGTATACATGTATCAAGAATAATGTTTTAAATAACTGTAAATGGAATCATATCTGTCCATTTCCAACTCCTGAGGCTTTGATAGCAAGGTAACACAAAATCTATCTTCAATGTGATCCATGTGTGTTTCACAAAAGTAGCAGTCTATGAGTACATTATTTATTTTATTACTAACACTCTCAGTGACAGTGTGGTACCGTCCAAATGGTGTACAGGACCAGAGCAACATTGCAGGAACACAACCAGTTATAAATATAATTTGTCATTTTGGATGCTACTAGAGCACCAATTATGCTCCTTCCAGCTCTTTTGAAGGAAGATCCCTTCAAGTTCAGTGCATAGCCATCACCACTTAAGTGCATTTATACTACAATACACAATACAAGCAAACTCTGGCTCTGCTTTAGGGTTTAGTGCAACTTCTTCACACACAAAAATTCTTGGACAGCTATAAATATTTTTAATTAATAACCACTGCTTAGCTGGAACTTGAAATTAAACACAGCTCCAAATTTAGGGAATGTGTACAAAACACACAGACCCAACTAATAAGTAATATCCATAGATGGGATTTAGTATAGACAATAAATTTAACATTTAAATTTAGCACATAGTTTAAAGTTTTTAAGTTAAACTAAAATTATTCAATGACTGCAATACTCTCATTTCACTTAGTCACACATCAAACTAGTTCCAAGATAAAGAGAGATTCCAAGATATATCACATAAGGTCTTAATAACTTAAATCATCAAGCATTTCTAGTTCTACAACTTTTTGCACTGGTATTCATTGACAATTAGTATGCACATGTGCTTAACCACCTCTGTGTGTGTGTGTGTGTGTGTGTGTGTGTGTGTGTGTGTGTGTGTGTGTGTGTGTGTGTGTGTGTGTGCATGTGTGTGCTTGCACGTGCATGAATTCATGTTTTCTCATCTGACAGACAACATATTTCAAATGTAGTTCTGTGTTACACAAAGGGACAATCACAGTAGTTACCTTGTGTCCATCATAAAAGGCAATTTCTTCAGCATTGGCAATGATACGGGAATGCATGAAGCGCAAATCTCCTTTACGCTTTGCTTCCTCAGCCACCAGTTTGCCAAATCTGGGTGATACTGCTCTCAGGATGCTGGCAGTGATGGAGATCACAACTGCGGCCAGAACAGTTGGGATCTTGGAGCTGGCACCACGACTGCTAGCAAGCTGGTACAGTGTAAATGAAATCAAAGCAACATCCAGCAAAGGTTTTGTCAGGTGGGAATACAGATGCGCAAACTGCTGAGTGAACATGGAGATGTCCTCTGTGAGGCACTGATCAGCGTTGGACAAGCGGCTGTCTAGATTGCTGACCCTGTAGTAAGTTTGCTTGTCAAAGTACATAGTGTAGGCATGTTGGACTAAACGGGTCCTGAAGATGAGTGCCAGTTGGCTCTCCAAAAAACGAATAAGGCTATTGATGAACGTTGCTGGGACTGCGACAAGCAGCCACTTGGTCAGCTGAATAAGAAACTTCGTAACATCACGCTGAACTATTGTTTTGACAATGCTGCCATCAAGCCGGGCTACATAGACTGATAAAAACGTCCGCGCTACTAGGGTGGCAGTGTGGAAAGAGAGAGCACCGAATTCTTTGGTCCACAGTCCAGGGATAATGATCTTCACCAACCGTCGCAGCTGCTTGTAGAAGAGTCTGTTCACATTTGGCGAAGCTTTCTTTTGACTAGCATCCCGTCCTTTTGACTGCGTCCCCTCATCCTTCTTTTCGTTGTTTTGTTGCATCTTCGCCCTGTCTCTTGTCTTTTGCTTCATCAAAACACTCGTGACATTTGGGCAGTAACGACGGACGCCATAGGCTGCTAAAAGACAAACTGCAGCTCCAACTGCTACTTTTTCACGACTGATCTTGGCCTTTGCGGCCATGTCTAACAGTTTTGACATGATTGGCCCGTTATTCCCAACTACCAGAAGTCAAATGAGCTATTTACCTCTCATCGCTTCGTCGCAGTGTCCTCCATAATTATTCCCAACCATGTGAACCCACAGACTTTGCTCGGGTCAATGTTCAGACCCAACCAATGAAATCTTGCCAACTTCAACCGGAAAGAACCGAGTATCGGCCGAGGAAGACCGAGCATCTGCGGACAAGTAGCGTCTGCTGCAATTAGCTGTTCAACACATGGAGCAAGCAAAGCGCTGATTAATTTATTATGAACTGGGTTGGCGGGGCAAGGAGTCGAGTGAAATTTCAAGGAGATCGACGGCTTCAAAAGGTGTGGCTACTTTTTATTATTTATATTTTTGATGTTTTATCTAGACTCGTTTGAAATAAATAAAACGTCCCATGTAGCCGGTGTCGGGCCGTTGCCGGACGGACAGCCTGGTCTACCCTAGTCTAGACCGAGTCCTTGTTCTTTTTCTTTTTTTAAGGGCCCATAATCAACGTGTCGATTTTTCTGGCGACTGGGGGTGTTCGCTGTTGTACTGGTCCGGCAAAAAATCAAAAAAAAAATCCGAGTATGACTGAGTAAGTAGCTACTCAGTCGGAGTTGTAATGAAGGCTTAACGAGCAAACATTTATCGTTTAAAAAAGACTCTAGATCAAGACATTCAGTCAAAGCGAGATTTGACACTAAGTTGCATTTACTGAGACTGTCGACTGCTCTCAGAGACACTGAATTCGGATCAGTTTCAGTTTCAGTACCGGCTTCAGCCGGCGGGTACAGTCTGACTGACGTGACAGTGCTGGCTTCGAGGCGGCATATTCAGTAGCCTACTCAGTCACTGCGGCGGAGTGACCGAGAAGCCTGGAGATCGGAAGATTTTTTTTTTCAGCAGGCAAAACTGAAATGACATGTAAAACAACCCGGAATAAAAAAAAATTTTTATTGCTCACTGAAACTGTTGCACGGCTTCTACGGTCTGTATATAAGAACGTAGCCGGTTTTCATATTACAGGCCGCCGCCGGATGAACTTAGTTCGGCTGGGTCACTGCCGGAGTTTCGCACACTCGCTGGTCAGTGAACCGGCTGAACAAACTGCACTTTGATAGATCTAATCATAAACTATACAGGCCCAGGGCGCTTGTGCAGAATCAACAAACAAGACGGAATTGTGAATTCTAGTGCTCGACTGAAAGACCGACGTCACCGACCGGCCGAAGAACACAGCAAATGCCGGACCGTACTAGTGACTCGTCTCGGCACGTGACGGTGCAGTACTGATATGACTCTACTGAACGTGCCCGCGGGTAGGCTTACGCGAGTGTGACAAGGTATAATCATGTTATGCACAAAACTATATCGAAGGTACACATCTACCAGATCAAACTCCACTGATATTTTCCACTGATATTCTCAGCCGGTCAGTGTCAAATGCTGGTATCACTGTCAACGGTACTGACTGAGCGGATAAATTCAAGTTACATTCACAGTCGGAGACGCTGATGTCACGGCCTTTAACTTGTCCTCAGCGCGGCGACTGTAACGGGCCCTTCGCAGTCTCGATCATCATGTGCCAACACATAGCGCCGCGGGCCAAAGCCGAACACGCACACATACAACTAAGGCATATAATCAGTCCCTACACGGCCACTGAAGCAACCAAAACCCTCGCCAGTTCCGCAGTTGCTTCATGTCTTCTCTCGTACGTTAGACTGTAACTCCGCCGAGGCTCTACCTTCACTGAGGCTGCCATCAGTACTTAACAGACAAACTTCAAAAAAGAATGCAGCAACAAGGCTTGTCGGTAGCTAAGAAATCTGACCACATCCGCCATTCTATTCTTCAAACTCTGCTTTGGCTACCAGTAACACATCAACCAGCTACCTCAGTCAATACCGTTGCAATATTTCAACTATATGCTTCAATTCCGCCATCTCTGACACTCCCCCCCACCCCCCTCAGTATCTCTCCGATCTCCCGGCTCAACATGACAAGTGCGATCCGCATTCGGCGACACCCGAACCCTTGTCACCTTTCGTGTAAACACAAGCATTTGGTAAAAGTTCGTTTACTTACGTTGGCCCGTCTGTTTGGAACAATTTGCTTCAAACACTCTGCCAATCTGGTTCTTCTTCCCCTTTCAAACCCGCCCTCAAGACTCACTTGTTCAGTAACTATAACTGTCCTTTTCACAGCCGTGCCTGGGGATACCCCCCGTCTGACATGTGTGTGTCAGTGTGTGTGTGTGTGTGTGTGTGTGTGTGTTCGCACTTACCTCGTGTGGTAGATGGACGCTATAGAAACTATCCCCTTGATTATTATAATTTATATCAAATGTTTACCGTTGTAGTCCAAGGTAAATTATTACGTGGTCAGTCATAAATCACTATCGCCAAGCAATGCCGTATGTAGCCGCCTCCTCTGCGCTGAAATCAACATGACTGGCTGATTAAAAATTTTTTTTTTTAAATCCCCCTCCCACCAGGCCCCATTTTTATTAACTGCTTTCTGCCACCAGGAATTCTTTGAAAGAAAGAAGCTTAATCTGAAGTGTGAGAAACTTCAAAAACTAACACTGTGCCATGTGAAGAAGGCGAAGGAGAAAATAAGCCAAGATCTGGTGGCGCTACAAACCGTGAGCAATGCAAGTGTAAAAGGTTGGTATCTATAACCCCACTGTCTTCCAATTTACCTAAAACTGGGCATGTGTTGGTTCCATCATTACACTAGATATCATCATCAACTACTGTGTAATTAAAAGAAAAATTGCAAACACACACACATACACACACACATAGACATACACCGCGCGCGCGCGCGCGCGCACCCAAACAAACAAAATCTGTCATCTGCACTTTTGGCAGAATGACCAGGATCTTTTACGTGCGACTGCGGTTGAACGGATACCTAAATAAGTAAGATCCTGGAGACCATACTCCAGCTGCTCCTGCCGGGACTCGAACCCGTGAGCCGTTTCGGTCACAAGTCCGGCGCTCTACCACTGAGATGTCTCCGTTGTTATATGTATTTGTGCAATGTGTGTGTGTGTGTGTGTGTGTGTGTGTGTGTGTGTGTGTGACATGAGAGAAAATGAGCTACTTAGTTTTAGCGCCCAGTCAACCGTGGCCGTGAAGGTCACATCAGGGCGAAGCGCAAGTCATCAAATCACCCTCTCTCTCTCTCTCTCTCTCTGAGACATAGTCTCTGAATCTGACCGTGTAGCCTGATTTGGAGCGGTACAGATCAATAAGCCAGTGGCTATTTATTTTTCCGCATATTCGTTTATGTTTTACTGCTTATGGCTCCCAACCGCCGACATTGGTGTTCGGCTATGATCAGTCGTTATGTATCTTCGATGTTTTAGCCAGCCGCAGCCCACGTGCAGTGAACGTACAGCACATTGACCTTGATCGTCAGCGTGGCGGCGTGGGGCGCACGGAGAGGGCAGTAGCCGGAAGTTTTGGGTCTCGTCCACCCAGGAAGCCTGAGAGGGTTGAACTGCCTTTCTCACCAGACCTCTGCCCATCGAAATTACACCTTCTGGAACCTCAAACACCCAGGCTTGTTTGGTGTCATCTTTGTGTGTTTCTGGTGTGGTGTGTGTGTGTGTGTGTGGTGTGTGTGTGTGTGTGTGTGTGTGTGTGACGTGTATATTTGCGCGCGCGCGTACGTGTGTGTGTGTGTGTGTGTGTGTGTGTGTGTGTGTGTGTGTGTGTGTGTGTGTGTGTGCAGATTTCTGGCATTTCAGGACAGAGAGTCACAGTATAGCAACTCATTTGTATAAAAATGGACTGATGATGTTTACTTTTTTTGTTGTTATTGTTTTTTCTCAAGAAAAAAAAGTCGGCATTTATTATGAGCGTTGCTTTCCGGATTGTCCTCAAAGGACAAGGATACGTGTGTGTGTGTGTGTGTGGGGGGGGGGGGGGGGGGGGAATTCTGGTGTCTCATGTTGTCAACTTATTTTTGAACTTCTCCGCCCCCGCCCCAGTACAGTGCTTTGCAGGCCAGCTTTGCGAAGTCTGCAACTGGCCAAAGTCGCGCGGCCGGGAAGCGTCAAGTCCATGGTGATGTCAGCAGTCCATTCGTACGCCACAGCAATGCGATTAGGTCGTTATCGAACATGGTTGTAGAACGGGGATGCCCTTCGGTATGTTTAAGCATTTCTCTTTAATAATTATTCGTATGCTTTGTTCACATGGCACAGCGGGACGGATTCTATGTAATGATCACTGCCGTCGGTTTGCGAAAACCTTGTTGGGATTTTCGGAAACACTAAAATAAATGTCAAACTGTGCATAATAGTGGTTCTTGTTAAGCAAGATATCAGTGCATGCTAGTCTCTAAGCAATGTATCAGTGCATGCTAGTCTCGTCGACCTTGACCTTATTTAAATGTGACAGCAGAGTCAAACAGTAGAAATTAAAAGTTAACATCAATTGAACGGGGGTGGGGGTGGGGGGGTGTTGGGGGTGGGGGTCGGGGGGTGGGGGGGGGGGGTCGTGGGGAGGTCATCTGATCAAGCTTACTTTTCACAAGAAGAAATCATATGCAATGGGCATACATGTTAAAACACTTAATGGTGCCTATAGGAACATATCGGTGAGGTACGTATTTTGAAGGCAGCAAAAGGTTGGTTGCCGCACGGAGGTCACCACAACAATCTTTTCAAGAACCGGCCGCCGTGGATTGGTAGTCACGCTTCTGAATGTGTATCGGAAGGTCGTAGAGTCCAATCCCAGAGGAGTTACGTGCGATTTTTTCTTCTTCTTATTTTGTTTTCCTTTTTTTTCTTTTCTTTTCTTTTAGCCACGACTGGTTTCTACCCAGAGCTTATAGCGCTATGTGGCGAATGGGAAGACGGGGTTTGACTGGTTGTAGGGCTTAATGTCCACAGATGAGGAAGGTTAGGACAACACAGCCAGCTGCTAGCTTTATCCACTCATCACGGGTGTGTCTTTGAGGCGGGCCGGTGGTGCTTTACCTACTTGACCAACACTACAAGTAGGCCTACTGCAGAACATTGCCGGGCTTGCTTAAGACGACCTGGATCTGACAGCTAGCGTGGTCTGCGGCCCTGTCAAGTAATCTCACACGGACATTAGCCAGCATAACACTGTACGATCCCGGCACATTACCATTCATTATTGCATTAAAAAAAACAACTTCCCCGACCTACCTAGCCCTGTTCTCGTGGTGACTTCAGTCTCATTGTTCAAGCCATGCCCTCCTCTGAATCCAGTTTATAGCCTGGGACAGCAATTCTTTTTTAATTATTCAGTTCATAAAGAATCGGCATTTTTAAAGAGTTGTGAATAGTTAAAGACAGTTTGATGTAACAATGAATAATAATGAACAAGACAATCGAACTGGCTTTTCATTTCAGTCGTCTCAGGCCTCCCTCGCCGCACCTCTTCCTTCCCCCAAGAGAGTGCTAACACCACCTTGCCGCAGTTCTCACCGACACTCTGGGTCGCGATTCAAGAACCTGTTATCTGAACATTGCGATACAATGGCATCTGGTCGCACCGAAGAAAGGTTCAGACACTCAGAGGCCCACAGTTTGGTGACACAGCGAGACACGATACCCAATAATCCTTGGCCGCCGGATCAGTGTCTTCCAGCTCAGCACGGAAACGTAAAAGAACAGGCCAACCCGGCGCTCCACACGGCTGAAGCACACTGTGACATACAGCAGAATGCAAAGAAACTGTTGCCTCGTGCGGCTCATCTCGCCCCAAAACAGAGGAACATCTGGATATATGAAGACGTCCAGGACCTCGGAAACAGTAGGCCCAGCAAGCACCATCTTTCCTGCCCCCAGACACCTTCACGCCGATCAGATGCCGAAGACGTTTCTCAGTGGCACCGCTTTAAAACTCTGTGGACAGGGGAGGACTCTGGGTCGCGTCAAAAAACGAACTCGCGGAAGAGGCATGGATCACCTACAACATCTGTGCCCCAGCCACAGATTTTGGGGCACAGCCATGCGCCATCACCATCAATGGAATCATTGGTAAACGAAGACAGTCACACGCACGGTGAAGATACACGCCAAAAGAGGCATGAGAGTATTCTGACCCAGCCTACATTTTATGACCGCAGTGACACATCACCACCACTGAAGGATCTGGAAGTAGCTGAAGACTGGACCTCGGAGGCAGCAAGCGGCAGATCTGCACGACGACTGTCTACTTCCCGAATGCCTGGGAGAGCTGGCCAGCCTTCCTCCCTGTCACGTGGCGGAGATGTCGGGCAACTCGGGTTGAAGAACCCGCTTTGGCTGCCGGAGGATTTCCAGCCAAGTCCAGCTGCTTCCAACCGCGTTGCCTTTGGTGACCAACCCTTGACCAGTTTATCAATTTTTTCCGCTGGGTTCCAGAAACCCAACACTTCAAAGTGGGAAACGTTCCTGGAGGCCTCCAACAAGCCCGAACCCGTCTCCATGCGATTCAGCACCCCCCAAACCTCATCACCCAACTTGTGGAAGAGAGACTGGCGGAGAGACAAACCGGCAGTGACCGATAAACTGAGCTTTTCAGCTTCCAAAGTCCTTGACAGCAAAATCTCCTCTCCCTTTGCCTACAGGGCCTGGAGTCACTCAGACTCAGAGACTAACTCGCTGATATCGCAAAACCTCAGAGAGGACGAGATACTGAAGGAATCCTCCCTGATGCCAGAGTCTAGGCTGCTGTTACTACAACCATTCATTACAACCCAGTCTCTCCTTTCTCAGAATGCAGCAGGGTGAGTGTCACCGATTTAAGCAATACTGATGTGCGTGAATATATATATATATATATATATATATATATATATATATATATATATATATATATATATATATATATTAGCTATAATTATGTGTGTGTGTGTGTGTGTGTGTGTGTGTGTGTGTGTGTGTGTGTGTGTGTGTGTGTGTGTGTGTGTGTGTGTGTGTGTGTGTGTGTGTGTGTGTGTGTGTGTGTGTGTGAGAGAGAGAGAGAGACAGAGACAGATTGTTCGTGTGTGTGTTAACTTTCTAATATTTCTCTGTGCTGTTTATTCTACGCTGAATTCTTTGAAATCGTTACCGCTTGAACGCTTACTGTTCTTCAAGATTTCGTTATTGATCGTACATACACTATCCATCATAGCTTAGTTTGTCTGACAATGGTTTATTTATAGGTGTACATGAGTAATAACAGTATTACAAAAAGATAGCACGCACATACATCGACACTGTATTTCATGGAATAAACAGTTTTATGTTTATTCCAGAAGAGAGGAAGCCGCTAACAGTCGGGTGCCCGGCCACAGGATGCACGTGAAACGAAGGCGTTACGGTTGGACACATGACCGTCTTGATCAAATAAGTGCGCCGTACACCAGCTGCGCATTGCCTCCCGGGAACGGACAAGAAGGAGAGGCCAGAGGTGAGAACATGACTTTATATCGTCACGGCATTATACCGTTTCATATCAGCTGGATCAATAATGAAAATGGGATGTGTGGTTAAATGTGGGAGAAACAGACCACTCGGATACGCACGCACGCACGCACACACACAGACACGCACACACACACACACACACACACACACACACACACACACACACACACACACACACACACACACACACACACACACACACACACACACACACACACACACACACACACACACACATACACACACAACACACACACACACACACGAACACTCAGGCGCGAGTACTCAGAAGCACACAACACACACACACTAACACTAACACTAACACAATGGACAACAGACACACACACGCGAATGGAGAAAATACGAACATCCCACAAACGTTTTAGAGATATGTATATCCGGCTTTGAAAGAATTATGCCTGGCAAACGGTCGTGGTTTAAAGGTAACCCCAAGAAACGAAACAGCCGGTGCGGTCAGCAAACTAAATGTGTTCCCTGAACGGAGCAGCCCATACTGGAATCGAGAGAAACCGATCGAATTGTTTGAAGGAAGGGTGCGAAGAAAGCTACCGACGGAGCAGAGGTCGCTACCGAAGGAATGCATCTAGCTGAACGTGAGAGAATATTGCTGCATAGGTCAGCACAAGTATCCAGGTGATAATCTCTTGATCTCTGATTGCATAAAAGGCAAAAAGCGTTATTGGAAACTGATTGTTTCATGCCTATGGTTTGCTCGATCTGTCACTGCAGCTATGTCCACTCCAACAAACGTCAGCCTGAGCGGACTGAGTAGCGCTACCAGCAGCATGGCCGTCAGGCACCAGGCACCCAAACCACTCACGCCACAACTGTCGTAAGTGTCAGCCGGCACGTCGCAGTCGCCTACTTATGCCTTCACTACCAAGTTGTTTAAAATATAAAATAAATCATCATCATCGTGGACAAGAGTTACGGTAACAAGCACAAACAACAATAATCATAGTAATGACAGTCATAAATTACAAAATAATGAATTACTTTAAAATGAATTACACTAATGCATCGTTAGTTGATATTTTAACTGCCGAAAACAATAAATAAATAGATAAATTGATAGAATAACAAAACCTTGGTCATCGGCAGAGCACTGATATCGACAGAGCCTCCACAGATTGTGGCCTAAATTCTTGATAGTTGGCTAGGTCCCCAAGCCCCCACCCATTGTACACACACACACATATACACAAGCACACCTACGAACGCACACATGCTTCTCACGCATTCATACAGCCAACTCGTGACGTCCGTACGCTGTGTTGCCCTCCCAAGACGATGCATGACTTGTCCATTTTGTGTTGTTGCCAGGCTCAGGAAGCAGAACCAGGCAGAGGAAGTGCTGCTGGAGGTAATGCATGACTCCGGCCTTTTATTTCTTCCTCTTGTTTTTCAAGACGCGCTGTATGGCGCAGTAAGGCTTTCAGTGATTTTAATGAGATCAAAGATGGCAGTCCTGTGGATGAAGATTGAAGGTTGCACACCATGAGTCTAGTTGCACAGGCTACACGATTTGTTCTTTTTTTAATACGCGTTTATTTTGTTTTCTCTAGTCGGACATGCGTTTGATGGCAATTTTTCGTGTTTATGAAACACGCTCACTCAGTCGTCCTAGTATGCTTTTTAACTCTGTGTGTATGTGTGTGTGTGTGTGTGTGTGTGTGTGTGTGTGTGTGTGTGTGTGTGTGTGTGTGTGTGTGTGTGTGTGTGTGTGTGTTTTAGTTGGAACAGCTAGAGGCGTTATCCTGCAGTAACGACAAAAGGAGTGGCCTCAGAGAGAAAGATGTCAAGGTCACGGAGAAGAGCACATTACATCCGCACCCTGAACATGCAAACGATCATCAAGACTCCCATAGGGTGAGTGACAATTTGTTGTCTGCATTGTTCGGATCAGACTATAAACCGAGGTCCCCTGCGTGTATACGCATGCAAAAAATCTCGTATGTAGTCCATGTCAAAGTTTGATGGATTATAAAAAAGGAAAATAACCCAGCATGCACTGAAGGACGAGATGAGCGTATGTGGCTTCAGGTAACTGTAAACCGGTGCATGGTTGTATGGTATACACAGAACGTGCACCGAGATGGTAGCAGTTTCGCCATGGCACCAGCCATGTAACAACCAAATAGTGCTGTAAGTACACCACTTTTGCGGATATTCAAAGCGCGCTATGTAATGCTACAGTCACTCATTCAGCCACATGCGACTTCAGCGCAGTGAGTCTGATCGGAAGCAGAGAATTGCGCTATATAGAAACTATCAATCAGTCGATTTATTGCACACTAATGCGTACAGATTCTTCTGGTGTGTTAGCTGTGAAGTGACTTTGTAAAGAATGGCTAAAAAACAAGCCCCTCAAAAATCTGTTTTTCTTCGCCAGTTGCTTGGTCAGGCGGTGCTGCAGGAATCCGCTGATGTTGATTCAGTTGCTGTCAAACGTGTCCAGGACATCGTCAACGTGCTACCACAAGACTCTTTTGACGCGGAACTAGATACCCATGCAAGTGTTCTCGATGTTGTTGAATCGCTGGTGCACGCGGTGGTCATGTCACAAAGCAAGCCCTCACCGGCTAACGTCCTGCGAACAACTACAACCACGCAATGCAAACTGTCCCAGGATTCTAGAACTGATCAGGAGGAAAGTGGCAAACTTCCTACAGCAAAGGGAGGTTGCAGCGAACCCAAACCAGGGATGGAGAATTCTCTCGACATTAGCCAAGCTCTCGAGCACGGGTGGGACAGACCCCCAGAAAGGACTTCGGTGTCAGTGTTGGTTCAGACCGACTGGAGCCTTGTGCAGGTGGATGGGCCCCTGGACTGGGTGCTGAAGAAGGATGTCATGGATCAAGGAGTGCAGTGGCAAACGCCGCCGCCTTCCCAAGAATACGCTGCAACATTATTATCACCCCCGCAACCCCAACGACCCGTGCCAGCGCTTGCGTCACCATCATCGCAGCAACACACCGTAACTTCAACACCATCGTCCTCCCGACGACCCGTTCCTGAGTCAACAAAGCTGTCATCCCAACAGCACGCCGCAACATCAACATTATTACCCCCCAGACGACCTGTTCCAATGTCGTCAATATCGCCGTCATCCCCCAAACACATCGCAATAACAAAGCCATCCTCCTCCCAACGACCCTTTTCAACATCAACATCGCCGCCGCGCGAGCAACACCTCGCATCACCAACACCATCGTTATCCCAATTATCTTTTCCAGTATTAGAGTTGGAATCATCCCATCAGCACAGTGGAACATCACATCTCAAATCACTGAAACCCGTGGGTGAGGCTTCTGTGCCGGCCGTCTCCATCAACGCAGGTCCACGCGACTGTGACGATCCAACAGTAGGATCTTCAGTCAGCGGCGGAATAAAACCGCTTGATTCGTCAAAGCAGACCCCGAACAGCGACACATTTCTCACACAGCCAGAACCACACTCTTCTGGCACTAGTATTGTGCAGTATACACCCAAACCAAGAGAGCCGGGCATCAACCCATCTTCAGTTCCAACAGAAACGAAACGCAAACAACAAAGTTTAACCGTCTGCTGTACTTTAGCGACCAACCACGACCAAGAAGTCGTAACTAAAATAGCACTGTCTTATACTTCCGAGGCGTAACTTGAAAGGGGAAACTCTGATTCTTTATCTTCACCTCTTCCCACAAAGCTTGACGTTGACAGTACTGAGGTGTGTAACGTAACGAGCCTGAACGAGTTGGAACTTTTGATGATGATGACTTGTGCGGCATCTGTGTCTTCCACTGATGTGCGGCAGGTGGAAGCTGACGTCACATGTGCCGGCTGCCAAAGCCAAACTTGTGAAGATAAACTGGATACTAGAGAACGGTATCAAGGGGGTAGTATGAATCTAAATGCAGAGCTGGTGAAGAATGTTTCACCCCGAACGATGGCTGCGGTTCCCCTGAGTGTTTTCCACCATGATGTCAACCGGTCTTAACAGGAAACCACGACACAGCATGAAGGCGACGTTAACTGTAAACACTGTGACCACCGCTCAGTCAAGAAGCCATATTTATGCATTTCCACTTGAAGACCTGTGGCATCTGAGTTTTGCCAAGTGATCAGATGGCTATTGGATATCAGATATCAGATGGCTATTAACAACTGTGATCGATACATGCATTCCAGTATTGAGACCCACAACCGCATTGCCTTCACCGAAGGAACAGAAAAGATCTTACAGAAAGATAGCTGCCGACTAAGGGCATCCCAGTCAGTATTTTCCAGTGGTAACATGATAGCAAATAATGGATAACACAGCTCATTCAGATGTATGTTTTCTCTTTAGCACGCCTCGGCCATTCTGTTGTGTTGTACCTATTGTGGCATGACGTTTGCAATCATCACCTTGTCCAGTATTTGAGTATTAGATGCCATGTTACAGAGAAGTCCAAACTGTTGCACGACAAAGAGGGCTTGATGCTTGAAAGAAAAATTGGAGGGGGGGGGGGGGGGGATTTTGGCTTTTTGCTAACAATTTCCAATCGTCTTTTTAGTTTTTTTGTTTTTTGTTTTTCTTGTTCGTTTCTTCTGTTTAGTATCGTAATAAATGATGTCAGTTTACCACACATCAATTTGTTTTATGGACCTGAACATGAGAGAATGCTCTTTGTGATACGCTTGAATGTCCCTGGCTGGTCAACATACCAAAGACAACCAGAGACTCTTGCGCAACTATCGCGGTAGTAAAATGTTGTAAATGGTAACAGCACCGCCTCTGTGAAATGTCTACAGTGGAATATTTCACGGAGACGTCACTAGATTACCTGTCATATCAACCATCCGCGCGATGACTTGTCCACACTGGAAATCGAGTGCATAAAATCCGCCGTGAAGTGTCCGCAGACGGTGAAGTTTCGCAGTGAAATGGCCACCTTGGAACACAATAATTATGGCATATGTCTCCTAGTGTGTGTTGTCTGTGGTGGCCTAACCTGTCTGCAGTGGAACACGGATGACTTTCTTCCAGCTTGAGTCAGCAGTAAATTGTTTGCATAGGAACTCAGAAACATGCAGCGTCTGCTGGTGAAGTCTGGGAGTAATCTGCACAAGAACGAGGAGTGTCCATAGGTGAAGTCCGTAGTAATCCATCTGCACTAGAACACGAAGTGAAAAGAGCGTCAGTTGTGATAAACGGAAATGCAGTGTCTGGTGTAGACAACTGTCTATCCGGGTCGTGCTTCCAACAGCCCCTCCTGCGTCCCGGCTGCCTTCAATCTCCTGTTTCCTTGTTCACAAAGAAGGAGAATGCCTTTGGCCGCTCGGCTACGGCAAACACGTCAGGTCTGTGGCATACATGCAGTGAGTGGGAAATGTATCCAGGCATATATCATCGCAAACAACGACTTTGGCGTGTGCCAATTAAACGATTTGCAATAGCGGCTATTCCAGCCTACCAATTCCGGCTCGTCCTTTCAGTTAAAGACGTAACACCGACCAAAATGCATTACTTGTTCCGAAGACTCGCTAACATATTTTGTGGTGCTTTATGGCATTGTATTTGATGTGGATTTAATAGTAATCATACTGATGTGCATATGTTACAGCCACGGTAAGACTGAAACCAACGACTTCAGGAAAGTCCGAGATCACTTTTTAAAGCCCCGAATTCGAGTAATCATTACTGTTTCAGGCACAGGACTTTTAGTGTTGTGCGTGAGTGTGTGTGTGTGTGTGTGTGTGTGTGTGTGTGTGTGTGTGTGTGTGTGTGTGTGTGTGTGTGTGTGTGTGTGTGTGTGTTTCTTTTGGTATAAAACCGTAAGGAATTCATTTACGAAACTACTTAGATAAATATGTTGACGAAAGGCACAGCAATTCCATAATTCATGGTGGAAGCGATTTTTATGCCGCTTAGTGGAGCAATATCCGTGGATGCCTTTAGAAACAAACCGCTGAATAAATCTTAATGACGCACCGACATTATTTCATGTTTTAGTGAAGCAGGATTCGAAGAAAAAACGAAGTTGAATGAAAATGGGAAGCACAAAGGCAGAATTCCTGGCAGTAGGCGGCGGAGCATGCAAATTAAGCCTATGCCATCTAATCTGCCTCGGGTTTGGCTGAACAGAGAGCTTTGGATAGAGTGGATTTTTGGCGGCGGCAGAGGAGACCTCACTGAGTTTGTGTATGCTCAGTAAGATTCGTCCTCATTCTCCTGATTCTGGAGAGTACATCGTGGGGCAGCCACGTGAAGTTAGGCCAACACGAGGCTTAATACCAAGCATGGGACAGCATGGAGAACATTTATCAGCATTTTGTACATGAACTAAAGGTCTGTAGTCCTGTCACGTCAAGTGTACTGCCGGCGATGCCATCCACGCCACTAACAAGATATCCTTGATGGCACCACTGGTGCGTTCCACAGAACCTTGACTCAGTGCATGACCACATGGGCCGTCTCTCTGATGGCAGGGGCGTCAGGTTCCTGGAATCACTCAGAATTTCAGCTGGTTTCGAAAATCAGTGGTTTCATAACTGTATTAAACACACACACACACACACACACACACACACACACACACACACACACACACACACACACACACGCACGCATGCACACACACACACACAGAGGGGCATCGGCCGTTATCACCATCACCACCACCACATCACACACACGCGTACACACCGACATGTATGAAACGGAGGGACTGGATCTGACTTCAGAGTAACGCCCTATTTTCAGCAAGCCACGCAGAACGTGAAATGCGCTGTTTGCAGACGGCGGATAGCGACAACTGTAAACGCCGTTAGCACATTAGAAATTCAGAGAGAGTTAGTTATAAACAATTCCCTTCCAAGAAAACGTATGAATTATATGGGACCTGAACATTTTTCATGCTTTTATCATTTCTACCAGATATGTTAGACGCGACGACCACTGGCATTGTCAGTTATTTGGTTCTAAGTGCGCAGACTGTTTTGAACCTTCCAGTATCATAGCTTTTATTTAACCTCGTCCTTTAACATTTGTGTAAGCATCAAAATGTGTTAAGTCTTTTTCCGATCGACTTGTGAAAAGGCTAAAGTAAGTTGGCCCCGTTTTGCGTGGTTGTCACTCTGCTTTTCCATATTTCCCATTCAGCTGGAGAAAGACTGAAAAGTAAGACGAGGTTGTCCGTCTGATAAGTGATACAACGGACTTGACTTAAACACGCACAGAAGAATACAATTACACAGACAATGAACGTATCAAGCATTACAAACAAGGTTTGCAGGTAGAAACATTGCAGCCTTATCTATGCAGGCTACTGGAGCGCCTATTGCGGTGAAATGTCACTTTCTTTTACCTTCTTCCAAACCGCACTACAACTCGGATTGTAACTAAGATTAAGGGGAAAAATGTTGGCTAGGCTTACACGCAAAAAAAACCAAAAGACAAAAAAGACGTTGAGTTAATTTTCATGATGTGTTCAAACTTCATCGCGGACATGGTGCTTCGTCGATTTACGATAAGATCAGATTTATGCTGACACTTAGCCTACGTTGGCAGTAGGCTATGTTATTATTATGGGCTGTGTGTGTGTGTGTGTGTGTGTGTGTGTGTGTGTGTGTGTGTGTGTGTGTGTGTGTGTGTGTGTGTGTGTGTGTGTGTGTGTGTGAGAGAGAGAGAGAGAGAGAGAGAGCTTCCTGGAAACTAATTTGCAGCTGTTGTGTGTATTTTAGCGGCACATGATATAGTAAGTGCTTCATCTAAGTTGACAACTACCGTCAACGATTCTGAATCAAAACAAGTACCCAAGAAGAAGACGAAGGAAAAGGGGGGGGGGGGGGGGGGGGACGAGAAGCGATGGTTAAAAAGAAGGGAAAGAAAGAGAATCCCCAAAGACCCGTTGCACTGACATTTGTGGTTGGGTTACTGTATCAGTCAGACAGCGATAACTCTTGTCACTGCTTATTCTGCAGACTCCCGCAACCGTTTGAACTTGATTCTCCGAGGAGCACTTTTCCTATCAAGTACATTTTCTCTCTCTGCCCACTCTCTTCCATTCAACCCATTCCTGTATTGTACTACCTCAGAACAGCAGGTTTACATTTGGAAACCTAAACTTTGTGTGCAAGCAGTGCTTCACTCAGCATAATCTTGCCAATCGATTATACATGCCAGTGGAAATTGTAGCCTGCTAGACGGAGTGTGTTCTTATTAAAAATAAGAGTTGAGAAAATGACAGAGCCTACTCAAAATTGGAGAGAAATGACAAGAGGGCTGTTTCGCCTCGTTTCTTCAGTATATTGACAACCCACGATAGCGTTATCACAAGTTTACTCATTTAAGAGATGGTGTACTTTTGGAGAATTTTATGTACCTTATATGTACTCGCATGTCAGGCGACAGTTAGGCCTGCCGTATGTGACTGATTCAGGTCTCAGTTGTGTCTCTTGTTATGCGTGCGACGCCTGTCGAGCTCTATTGATTCCGGCCTTTGTTGTTGATTCTCTTTTTTATGGCCTTGCGTGCTTAGCCTACTGTCATGCATTATACAGGCCTGATTTCTACTTTCGCAGTTCATTCAACTTTTTTTGTTAATCCTCTCTCCACTTTCCCTGCATGCGGGTACTGCGGACTTGTGCTGAGAACCTAGACCTACCAAAGATTCTCGTTTTAGAGATGATGTACCTTCGCTTTTTTTAAATTTTATTTTTTTATATTTTACATTCACTCGCTCGCCAGACGTAGGTACCGCACCCAAATCAGGTTTCTGGTGTTGTAATTCCATGTTATGCGTGTGACGTCTTTCAAGCAGTAAATCAGTCTTTTCTCCGCAAAAAAAGCGTTCAGTTCTTTCAAACATTTGATGAAACCTTTGAATAATACGCAAATGCTGCTGCTTTGATCTTCTTTGATTAGTGAATATATAATCGATGTGCTACAATCAAAGTGTCGCACCCCCTTTTGATCTACATAGCAAATATTTGAAACAAAGATGAAGCCAGCGTTCTGAAAAACTAAAACAAAAAAGTGTGTGTGTTTCCACTTTGAATTAGCCAGCAGCTTGAGCTAGGAACCGACTCTTCTGCTCTATTTCTAACCCCAGCGTGCAGTACAAGTAGGAAGGCCGACACAGCGAAGTAACCTCCTGATTAAAGAAGAGAGAGAAAGAAGAAAACACAAACACACAGAAACAAAACAAACTAATATCGGCGGTCGGTGGAAGGATCAAAGATGGTCGGGGTAAGGTGTGACAGTTTGCAAAAGACGTTCGACCACAATGTCTGCGTGACGTGGCCGCTGAGAGTAGCTGGAGAAATAATAATAATAATGAAAACATTTTAGGCGTACATTATGCTATAAACTTCACTAGACGCTGTACGATGAAACATTTTGACAAAAAACACAACGCACCTAAAGTCAGTCCACGTTTACCTTCAACATCAGACCATAGCCTAGCAAGCATTCCATCAAAGGTGTTACATCTACAGGCATGATAAAACTACATGATCACTCAGAATGTACATAATTATTTTTTACACAGCTCACAGAGCCGCAGGCAGTGATGGCCTTGTAGTCTACTCAGAACAATACAGAATCGTACTTGTAGTCATTTTAACACTGATTGAGGCGGGGATAATAAAATACAACCACACACACACCACACACACACACACACACACACACACACACACACACACACACACACACACTTCTCAGGAAGAGGAAAGACAGATAGTAGTTGTACTGGCGAAAGAGTGACAAATCGTGTACCGAGTGAACAATTCATCACGATTTGTCACCAGTGACAAAACGTCCCCGGGTGACAAAACGTGCCGCAACAAGGACGCCGTATCGGCTTGGTGACTGGGTGAACTGCCAGACTTTTATATCGTTTTGTGAGCTAGTACAGACTGTTTACCCCCACGGCAAAGATACTAAGTAATAAGTAACTTGGTGTTTTACCACCGCAGATATATTCCAGACTAAACAGCACTAGAGTACAAAACGGAGGTATGTGTCACAGAAACCCCACGGACAATGTGATGCCCTCGGCATCCATCTTCTGTCTGCCTCCAGGTCTACTGGGTGAGAAGAGTAAGAGACGACCTCATTTTCAGTCTACGCCAGGAAAATAAAGGGAAGAGATAACTTAGGCCCAAGTGTCCCCTAGGCTATGCGTTGGGTTTTGTTCTGATATTTGTCATGTATCTGATGACCATGAGTGTGGTTGACGGGACATTGAAATCCGAGTATAACTAACTGTCGAATACAGATCCACAGAAGCGTAATTTCATTCCCTCTTCTCAGCGCGCCCTGTTACTGTTCTCACAAGACTGAACGTCATGTGTTTCCGGAAGAAACTTGAATGTGGGAGCGTTGGCAAACTAGAACAATAGACTGTAGAAGGGTTTGCAATGTGTTTGTGTTCAACACTAGACACCATCCCGGTGTGTTGTTTAACGCTGTGTGGTGTCGGCCTCTTCCAGTTTGGCACGTGAATCTCGGCCGGAACAAAGTAAAGCGCTGTAAGTCTGTCCAGACTGGCCTTTGCCGGATAACAAACCGTTTTACTATCAACTGAATGATGTGGTACGGTTTGCCTTCATGGGTTAAATTCGACTCGTTTCAGTAGGAAACACTAAGGTGTGGGCTTGCATAAATAAATTATTGGTGATGAAAGGCCTAGTGCACTTGATGAAACAGCCGGACAGGGGCCCGGTTAGGCCGGTTACTCTCTTTAATTTTGAAAATTAGACTGTAGCCTTTTAACACGTTCCATACATTTTCTGACTGACACCAGAATGTGGATAAGCGCTCTTTACTGCACGATAATCATTTGTATTGGTGGGCTGTTGGTGCGCCGTGAATCGCACATGTAGGCCTATGTAGCGTATCTGAGACAGCTGACAGGCAAGTACAAGGGCCGCCGTGGACTCCAGTTATACTCACACTGACAGCTAGTCCATGTCCAGAAAAGACTGGGACTACATACGCAAGCAGACGCACCGGCGGCTCACATATCACACACACACGCGCACCATGACATATTACACACATACGCAGAGATTCAACCGCTTGATAGCGGCTTCAGTGAGGGATTACCATGGCAAAAGGATTGAGATCTTATGCAAGCCTCTGCTTTTCCATACAGCCTATTCTTGATAACATAAATGCAGTATTATAACTGTAACTTTCGACAATAGATTAAAAAAAATTAATAAAATAAAAAGTTAATGCCAATGACAATACCGGCATAAACAACATAACCAAAGCAAAAAAGAAAAAAGAAAAGAAAAAGAAACAACGAAAACAAACAAAAATAATACACACACACACACACACACACACACACACACACACACACACACACACACACACACACACACGCACGCACTGCCGCACGTATGCACGCACGCACGCACAAACACACACACACACACACACACACACACACACACACACACACACACACACACACACACACACACACACAAACAGCGAAAATTATCCATCAGTCGCGAAACTGTCCAGAAACGGGTTCACTTACGACTACATAAATAAAGACCTTCAAGACATTTATTATGTATTACTCTGCCGGAAACGAGAGCAAGGGCCTGTTCGTCTGGAAAAATTGCAGTATTGCAGTGTGAATGTAGCAGCCTAATCTGCAGCTCTCTAACCACACTCAGCAGAGTACTGTGCATACATGAGCATGCTATGGGTATGGATGCCATGCTATACTATTGCTAGTTTTGCCACTCGCCTGGATTGTATGTTTGGCATATTTTACCAAAACAAGCCTAGCCGCATTACCAGTTATGTTCCGAGAGATTACCATGGCATCTGTTAATGAGGATCTTGCTGCACAGGTTTAACATAAATCCACGAGAGAGAGAGAGAGAGAGAGAGAGAGAGAGAGAGAGAGAGAGAGAGAGAGAGAGAGAGAGAGAGAGAGAGAGAGAGAGAGCAACGGGCGGGGGCGGCGAGGGGCGCGGGAGAGATAGAGCATCGCAAAAGCTCGTCAAAATGTTGTTGCTCTTAATCAAAGCTGCCGCCAGAAGCCGGTGCTTGTCGACAAGCCTTGAAACCAGTTCGTCGTACTGTGAGCGTGAGGCATGATGAACAGGGACAGCGGCATTTTGTTGTATTAGCTAAAAGCCACAGCGTGAATTTACCCTGGCTTTTATACACTTGTACGTCGTGTGAATTAAGTCACTATACGCACCTTTCTGCTATTATTCAAATTAGTTAGTGCTCTGAGCCCAGTCAAACCTAGCTGTTACGGCCACTCATTAGTTTGAGGCACGTGCACATGAACTGCTACACACGCGTGTGCACTCAGACCGCATCAGCATAAGGTTACACATATACGCGCACATTCAAAAATACACACACCACATGCACAATAGCTGCTCGACACCAAACATTCACATCAACAAGTACACAGACGCATGTGTGGTGTACCGGCTCTCTCTCTCTCTCTCTCTCTCTCTCTCTCTCTCTCTCTCTCACACACACACACACACACACACACACACACACACAGCATCATGCACTAACTATCGCTCGCGCGCGCGCACGCCCAGACAAACACACACACACGCACACACTAGAGACTCACACATATTCCCCCCCCCCCCCCCCCCCCCCCCACACACACACACTCTGACTCAGTCACACGCACACTTCAAAAGATTGACTGACTTTAGAGACCGATGCAGGTGTATCACCGTGACATACATCAGTGAATGCTGGGACTGACTCGAGTTTCAGTACAGGCCAATCAGTATATACTATAGCCTATATAATTACTTTAAAAGAGTGTCTTCGCAACAAATAAAAATTATGTTGGTGTGTGATTATTTCAGATTGATTTGTTTGTTGCTGTTGTTGTCACGCCAGTTTCGTCCGCAGCCGAGTACACGGAATACTTCCTGCCACCATTTAGTATACCGATATACTCTGAAGATAGACTGGCGTCGCCGGACTAGAAGCCGACATTTATTAGCCTATTCAAGTTTACGATGATGCGTAGCGCCTTTTTTTTTTTTTTTAATATAATTTTTTATATTGATTCCGTGCTTCTTCTTTTTTTCTTTTTCTTTTTTAAACTGAATGTGCCACATTGACAGGACCTAAAATAAAATATAAGAGCAGGTGGTGGGTGCTGGCACTTTAGGGCGAATCTGGCGGAAGTGAATCACTAACGGCAATGTCAAGGCAGTAGCCGCGGCATAATGACTAACTTTAGTGAACCGATGCTGCGACCAGAGCCTCACTGAAACCCCGGCTGGGCCGCGATTTAGCTGTATCTGTACTAACCAGGACCTCACAAAACAAAGTTATAGACTTCTAACCTTCACTTTCCTGACATGACTCACAACAGGTTTAACTTCCCTGCTTAGGCTACCAGTCTAGACAAACTGAGCCAACGCTTCTCATGCGTGTGCGCCCATCTACGCATGCGCAGCGGCCATGGAGCCAGTGTGGGCTTTCTCCGTTTTCCACCACCACCCCCTGTCATACTCAGAATGCAACGTTCCGCTTGGGCCCCCAGCTTCCGCACCGGGCGAACCTGCAATTGTTTCTCGGTGAGCACAAATGGTTTTTCTTCGCTTTTCTGTTCCGTTCTTTCTCCTCGTCATGCTGGGAAAAGCGAATGTGCCGGTATTGTGTTACTTTCGGTATATCGTCTTTCTAGTCAAGTTGCTGAAAAGGAGCGGATACTGTGGTACTTTTTTAGCCGGCGCGTCTGACCATGAAATGAGTAGCACTGTATTTGTCTATCTAAGTCTGTTAGAGATGAAATTATAAAAATAAGAAGGATAAGAGTGAGATACATATGAAATTATAAAAATAAGAGTGAGAGTGAGATACATATTTTTAACGTATTTTATATTTATTGTTATTTTAAATATACCTTCTTGAGTCTTGAGCCCATGTGTCAAAGATTTTTTTTCTTCATTTTATGCTTTGTATATTGATGAATAATAAAGATTTATTTGATTTGATCTGATTTGGTAAAATCTTGAGAGAAAGGCAGAATAAACAACCACTGAGGGCTTAAAATGTCGAATTCAACACAAGCAAATTGTACAACGCTAAATAAAAGAATTGGAAACCACAGTAACAGTGTAACATTATTTTTTTCCATTGAAAAATTAATCTTAATTGTCTTGTGTTTGATTTACGTCAGCAAGCTCACGGTAAGGAAAACAGACAAGATTAACGCTCTCAACAAAGTCAGCCGTATTCTCGAACATGTCCTACTAGTGTTCGTAACTAAACTGCACCATGTCCTATGCCGCGCGAGACTGAAAGTGAAGCACGCTGTTGGCAGCGATTTTGTTCTTTGGGAGAAACATAATTTTTTTAACCGGTCCATGGAAACTGGCAATAAAAGTCTGCAGCCTAGGATTTTCTCTTCATAGACTGATTCTGTTTCAGATAAAGTCACGTGAAGCAGCGAGCAATTCTTCTTGGAGGAAGATGGATAACAGCGCGTCTGTTATTTCTGCCATTCATTTCATTGACACAGCCCTGTGAACGTCATTGGCAGAATTTCACCACCGCAGACTTGGTCTCCGTTACAAATAGCCTAAGCGCAACTGTTGTTCAGTTTCGTGTTTGCCGCAAGGAATCACTGCGTGATTTGGGTTTCTTCTGTGTTAGTGTGATCTGTAAGCGACTGCTTCCGTGATTAATTCTTGGATGAATATAGGCCCCTAGGCTTCTTGCAGCAAAAGTACAATCGTCAAATCAAAGTTGACTGAATTCACACAAGAGCGTCATTTCTGTTGAATCAGTGGCGAGTTATTTGTGCCAGTGCCTGATATTTTGTGAAGTCAGCTGCACAAGCAGCAGAGGCACAACAAAAACAGCAGGGGGTGTAACAGCATCAGCAACTACTACTGACTGCCACCACCACAACAACTGTAACCCACATGGCGTCAGTGAAAGAGCCCATGCAGACTCTTTGCTCCGCTCTAGTGTACGGATGTTTGTTGTTTCACCTGTGTGGAGGGCAATGCCCGGGGGACGGGACACTGTCTCCCGTGCTGGACGACAAGGTCGCGGAGTCAGACGTCGTGGTTCAAGGTCAGGTCTTGCGGCAGGTGAAGGTCGACGCCTGGGACACGAGCTACACGGCGGAACTGAGCGTGCTGTGTGTGTATAAAGGAGGTCCTGTGCCCTCGCTCATCAACGTCACCAGAGCGGGTATGAGCTGTTACTACCCTTTTATTGTCATCGTCATCGCTGTCTTTGTTGTCGATGTTGTCACATTTTGTTGTTGATGGCGTGCACGTCTATGTTTGAGGCAATGTCCGGAGGTGGGGAAGGTTGGAGGGAGGCAGGTAGGTGCACTGAGATATAAAAAGACCATCTCTAATTTTATATTGATGGGAAAGTGTATGCTACTACTACTACGCAAACTGGTGGCGTGTGACTTAATAGAGGAGTGGTGATAACAAGCATTATATAAAAGCTGTTCGTGGCTGAATATGGTTATCGCGTTAAGAGTCTTTTGCTTTTGCGTTTAGACCCAACCCGCGAACTAGCCTGCAGGTGGATTGATAATGCGTTTTTGTTGTTATTTTGTTTGTTGTTGTTAGTTGATACTAGGATAAAGCGACCCACCGGAGAACGTTAAGACGAGCAGACCCACCTGGTGAACAGCCATGCATGTTTAGTATTATTTGAGAACGTTTACTTTAACGTGTAGCGGAGGTTCGATTATTTCGCCTTCATAGTTCCAACTCCACGCTTCAACCATCGTCAGCTTCCGGCCTGACGTTTCTCGTGTGAGACTAGGATATAAGTCTGCATTCACTACTTGTGTTACTTGGAGAGTGTCCGATCAGACTGACCACTTTCATACTCCTCACTACTGCCACTTTGCTACTTTTCACTACTGCCACTTTCCTACTTCTCACTACTGTCACTGTCCTACTTCTAACTACTGTCACTGTCCTACTTCTCACTACTGCCACTTTCATACTCCTCACTACTGCCACTGTCCTACTTCTCACTACTGCCACTTTCCTACTCCTCACTACTGCCACTGTCCTACTTCTCACTATTGCCACTTTCCTACTTCTCACTACTCCCACTGTCCTACTCCTCACTACTGCCACTTTCCTACTTCTCACTACTACCACTTTCCTACTTCTCACTACTAAACCTTCATTTGTGCCACTTTCTTTATGACTATTTCCGCTGCAACTATCCTACCTCTCGCCTCTCCGCTTTCACCGCTACCCTACCACTGCCTGTTCCCTACCCATGACTACTGCCCTACTCTGCCCCACAGCGCTACACCTCACCGTTGCCACCCTCTCCTTCTCATCACTGACACTTTCCTAGATAATCGTATAACAAGTTGTGGCATGACAATAGTCGTTGTCAGCAACTTGCTATCGCCGGCCCCCCCCCCCCCCCCCCCCCCCCCTCCACCTACACACAAACACTCCCTTCCTCCCCCTCTCTCTCCCTCTCTCTCTCTCTCTCTCTCTCACACACACACACACACACACACACACACACGCACACACACACACACACACACACACCACACACACGCAAAAGCCCGGAATTGTCACATAGCCATAGAAAGAAGCAAAAGACCAATTCAAATAAAAATGAAGCTGAGAGAGAGAGAGAGAGAGAGAGAGAGAGAGAGAGAGAGAGAGAGAGAGAGAGAGAGAGAGAGAGAGAGACTTCTCCACATTTTTGGGGAGGTGCTGAGTCAACATTTAATCGATTCTGCAATGCCACACATGCCCTTGTACGCTAATTACATAATTAATCTATTATTTTATCAGCAGTAGGCTCATTTTTGACACTAATGAGCCTTCAAATGTGAATTTATGATGATGGGTTTGTAACATGGCTATCATTAGTCTGCTATTTGTAGATAGTTGTACACACACACACACACACACACACACACACACACACACACACACACACACACACACACACACACACACACACACACACACACACACACAAACACCATTCTCTCTATTTCTTTATCAGTCCTATATCCATATTTGAGCATGTTTTGTGCGTGAATCCCCTGAAGGTTGGCCGGGGATGTCTGATGTCTTCCTTCTGTCTGGAATCTCAGGGCTGTCATTTGATTCCCCTTTCCTCTTTCCTGTCCCCTCTCTCGTTTTTCGACCTGGTCCTCTTGCTATTTCTGTCATGTTGTTAATTTTTTTCCCTGTTAATGGTCCATTCTTCAGCCTTTGTTTTTAAAGAAAATTCCCTCAGCAGTTGTCGCTTTTCGTATGGCATTTGCCGTTGAGCAGCTGGGAGGTGACAGTTGGTAGTTGGTTACTGCAGCTTGCTGCCATACTGGTATTTGTCATGATACATTTATATAATATTTTGAATTCCCATTGCTGCTGTTCATTTTTGTTTTAAAATAATTTATATATAGTTTTACCTTATATGCTTTGCTAACAAGGGCAATATCGCTAACAAGTGCGATACTGACGGCATTAACTCTTCGAACGAGTTGTGGTTGGTGTTTGTGTATGTATGCACGCGCGCAGAGAGAGAGAGAGAGAGAGAGAGAGAGAGAGAGAGAGAGAGAGAGAGAGAGAGAGAGAGAGAGAGAGAGAGAGAGTTACTGGCCCTTGCACAAACTACCATTTTATAATGTACGATAAGAAGCATAGTATGCACACACACACACGGTCAGGAAGATTTGAAGACCCGCAACTATCACAGGAACTGTGCTGACACGACTCCATTGCTACAGTTTAGCCTTGGAAACATGCATATATAATAGGCTAGTCTCTCTACTTTGCTTGCTTTTCCCCCCCCCCCCCCCCCCCCAGCCTGACTCTCGAAGACTTTGTCTACGCCATTATAGTTAACATCTATTGTTCAGACAACCGGGATGTGTGTGTGTGTGTGTGTGTGTGTGTGTGTGTGTGTGTGTGTGTGAAATGAGACTGGCAAGTAGCAGAGAGAGAGAGAGAGAGAGCACGGATCTGCGCTTTCAATCACCCTCCATTCACGGTGTGTGTGGCACGTGTGCAACTACTTGCCGGTCTGTGTGGTTTACTTTCACCGTGAATTGTGCAATGACGTATCCAGACGCCGTCTTTACGAGCCTGAATGAAAAAAGGTTTTTGTTGTTGTATATTTCATTTCCTGTTTTCCAAAGTAGGAGCACAATGATATAACGGATTCTACAGAATGACCAAAGTACTATATGCATGGTATTTGTGACAGCAGTGACACTGATGTACCACTACTACGACTTGGGAATATTCGCACACACACACACACACACACACACACACACACACACACACACACACACACACACACACACACACACACACACACACAACAACAACAAAACCCCAGAAAAATGAGAAGGCAAAAGGGGCGAAGAAGAAGAAGAAGAAGAAAAAGAGCCGATCGTCTGACACACAAACTATTCATTTTTTTCCCCTTCTCCTTCTTTAAAAAAAATCTTTTTTCTCTATACTAATTTTATCATCTTTATTGCAACTCAGTTTCATCTGCTTATTACCGTGCGTTTTTGTTTTTTTTGTTTTTGATGTGTGTGTGTGTGTGTGTGTGTGTGTGTGTGTGTGTGTGTGTGTGTGTGTGTGTGTGTGTGTGTGTGTGTGTGTGTGTGTGTTTAATATTTAAGTTTGTGACCTGTGAAAGTTTGGATTGCTGTGTTTAAGATCAAGGTAACATTTCCATTATATGTGGGTGATGTCTTTTAAACCGATTAAGTTTTTGTAACCAAACTTGGTATGATGCATTATATATCTCGAATCCCAATTCACGTTTACCGTTTGTTAACTTTTGTTTTGTCCCTTCGAAAAAGGGGCTTACCCCGAACATTTGCACATGCATTGTATTGACATATAACATTAGCGTTCCTTTTAACCGTGTATGTATTTGGATCTTGTAATGAATGGAACTCGGCTAAGTCTCCGAGGTGAAATACATCATCTCTTGATTGCAAAAACCATGGTCATATACAAGTAGGCCCACCGTCTTAAGGCCATCTGGCCGCACCTTTGAGCGTGCTGCAGTGCAGCGCTGATAATAAGGCTGTTTATAAGTGACTTCGGTTTCACTGCTGGTGGCATAAAATAAAGAAGAGGGAAAAAATCCTGTGCATAAACCCACCCTATCAGTTAATTATCCCTTTTCCTGTCTGCGTCAAAACTCCAATATCAGTGGCATTCCGAGTTAGTCGGCTCAACGCACATCACTGGGTTTGCTGGAATTTTCACTGAGATAGCCTGAAGTTAACGGGTAATAAAATTGTCGTCCATGACGGTATTTGGTCAGATAATAATATGTGAGCGGGCCGGTTAACTATTCGTCGTGTGATAGAGGTAAGGGGCGTAGTGAACCAGGCACGCGGTGTCAGCATGGACTCTATGGTTATATAGAATCGATGGTTGTAGTGGCACCTCCACGCCAATGGCTCCTCCATCAGCACCACTAGTTGGCCTCTGCCAGTACTCTGCTACCACTTCTAGCAGCACTTCCACCACCGCCTCAAGTAGAACCTCCACCACAACCTCAAGCTGTACCTCCACCTCTACCTCAAACAGTACCTCTACCACCACCTCATAAAATCCCCAAGTGCACGTCCACTAGCACCTCGAGTTAGTTCCTCCACCAACGTCTCTGAGCAGAACCTCTACCTGTACCTAAACTAGTATTTCCACCAGCACCTTCACTAGCACTTCCACCAGTACCTCCACTAACCCCCCCACCAGTACCCCATCAGTAACGTTTCACCAACACCGCAACCAGTATCTCCACTATTACCTCCACCAACACCCCCACCAGTACCTCCACCAACACCGCCACCAGTATCTCCACCAGTACCCCGTCAGTACCTCCACCAACATCGCTACCAGTATCTCTACCAGTACCTCCACCAACTCCCCCACCAGTACCTCATCAGTGCCTCCACCGGCACCCTCACCAGTACCGCCACCAGCACCCACACCAGTACCTCCTCCAGCACCCCATCAGTACATCCACCAGCAACCCTACGAATAACTCCACCGTCCTCATCGTGAAACAAGACCGCCACTTCCTGTTAACGATGCCGACGTTTTAACCGCCTGCGGACACAGACCCCTTTCACTTAGATTTTTGCGCATGCGCAATGGACTGGCGTGTCAAATTTGCCGGAAGTAGGGGGGAACACGTCAACTGGGTTGCTGGCCGAGCGCATAGCTGTATTTCCCTAGTACTAGTAGTAGTGAAAACCTCGCATTTCACGGCGACAAGATGGGCGCAAAAGATCACTGCCGTATAATCCACTGCACCACTGGTCGAATAAAAGCCAGGAATCCCGCGGAACGTCTGTCATTTAGTTTCAGTAAAAAGGCAAAGTATCGTATTCCGCGGCGCTGACTCGAGAATGATCCCCGGCCCAGTCTGTTGAGAATGAAGTTTTTGTTTTTTTACGTTTATTTTTTCTTCATCTTATTCAAGTGTACCGGCTGTGCACTTAATTACTACAGTATATACCACTGTTGTTAGAACGAGAGCGTTTGGAGCTAGAGGCCTTGAAGGACATTGACCCAAGCAACTATCGGCGTAACGCCAGTAATGAGCTGCCGAAACTTAATGGAACAGGTCGCGCGCGCGAGCTTGTGAGTGTGTGTGTGTGTGTGTGTGTGTGGTGTGTGTGTGTGTGTGTGTGTGTGTGTGTGTGTGTGTGTGTGTGTGTTGTGTGTTTACGTGAACAGGTGATGCGATGAGTGAATGACTGTTATATATAATTTTTTCATAATGAATTTTGAATCAGTTTTACTGTATGGTGCATAGGTCTTTATTTATTTTTGTTACCATTGCTCTCTGTCCTTTCTCCTTTATTTTGTACGTACGTATGACAGTTCTTCTCTATGGAATAAGAGCAGCTTGATCTGCATGAAACAAGATTTAGTTTACATGTTTGGAAAGAGTGATCCGTAACGAACAAACACACACACACACACATGCACACACACACACACGCAAACACACACACCACACACACACACACACACACACACACACACACACACACACACACACGTTGATTTTCCAGTTTTTTTGTTTTTGTCACAGTGCCTCGAAAAACTGGCCCATCCTATTTTCTGCCTTCTCGTCGCTTCAGTTTTATGTTCCCCCCAAACCTCTTCAGACAGAAATGTATTTTTGTGTCCTGAAATGTGAATCGGACTTCTCTTTGTGATTTGATGACACGTGTTTCGCTCTGACATGACCTTCGTGTTGGACACTCGAGTAGCATGTGGTTTACCGATAACCCTCTATCAGGTAATTACATACTGGCCTACTCGGATTACAACATAGTTATTTAGGAAAGATGGGTATGACTTTACTGCACGTAATAATGTAAGATATTTTGTATGATACGAATGTTAGAACTTTTGTTGCTAAACTGTTGGTAAATTAACTTACACACACACACACACACACACACACACACACACACACACACACACACACACACACACACAACATTATGTGTGTGTGTGTGTGTGTGTGTGTGTGTGTGTGTGTGTGTGTGTGTGGTGTGTGAGTTAATTTACATATATATATATATATATTATATAGTATAATATATATATTATTATATATATAATATTATATATATATATATATATATATTAGTGTGTGTGTGTGTGTGTGTGTGTGTGTGTGTGTGTGTGTGTGTGTGTGTGTATTATATGCCTGTCTCATCAACATTAACCTTCGTGTTTGAATAAGCGTTAACTATCACGAGTCGATCCATTGTTTTCACTGATACATTTCTGGCGTTGTGTGGCGGCAGGAACTGTGCCGGGTGTGTGTGTGCAGACTACGTTGTCGACCGGGAGCGTCAACCTAGTCTACCTGAGGCGGTCTGGTGACCACTACACCCCCACCTTCACCGAGGACCCCGCTGATACCAAGTACCTGGAGGAGCTCCGGTATGCTTGTGGACTCAGCGTGCAGTTTCCCACAGGTGAGACAATGCCAGGGTATAATTAGTCAGATAACAGGACTTCCATCTGAAGCAAACGTGTAACTGTATTTGTATTTGTTTGTTGAGCCAGTTTCGTGATGAAAGGATTGTCTCTGTTCTTGAAATAAATTGGAGGAATTGCGCATGCTACGGCAGATTCATAATAAAAAATAGTTTTTTTGACACAAATCCTTTACTGTTATCTAACTGACACAACGCTTAACCGTTACCAATCTTCTGGCACACCGTGTGACTGTTACCTCTACTAGCACACCGCTTAACCGTCACCAGTCTTCTGGCACACCGTGTGACTGTTACCTCTACTGACACGTCGCTTGACCGTTACCGGTCTTCTGGCACACCGTGTAACTGTTACCTCTACAGACACGTCGCTTGACCGTTACCGGTCTTCTGGCACACTGTGTGACTGTTACCTCTACTGACACACCGCTTGACTGTTGTCTGTCTATAAAACATTGCTTGCAGGTGTCAGCAGCGCTAGCAGTGCCAGCTGCCAACCGGACAAGTTTGGTGACGACTACTACAACGACTGTCCCGACACCAGCCCGAGGCCCAGCCAACGCCCCTCCCCACTCCCCAACTCCGCCAACAGGTGGTGGCCTGAATGGACACGGCTCTGTGCCATTGGCACTCTGGTGCTAGCACCTGTCGTTGGACTCTTATAGTGCACACAGCAGCCGGCCGCTCCAGTTAAAGCACCATGTCGTAACTAGTCATCGTCAACACCACGCTTCCATAGCAATTAAAATAATTTATGTTGTAGCAGTCATCGTCAGCATCGGATTTCTCGATTCAAATAATATGCTTTGTTGCGGTCAACGTCAAATGTTTCTAAATTAGAAAGAAAGAAAAAAAGGTTGTGGCGGCCATCGTCAAAATCAGATTGCTAAGTATAAATAATTTATTCTATTGCGTTTATTGTCAAAATCACACTTCTGAAACGGAAAAGAGTTTAACATGTTGTGGCAATCGTCAACTTCATGTATTTAAATCCAAGTAATGTTACGGTCATCGTTACAATCACGTTTGTATATCAAAGTCATTTATTCTCTTCTGGTCATCGTCAAACGTCATGTTTCTTTATTCAAATAATTTATATTGCTGTGGTCATCAATATCACAGTTCAAAATTCACGTGAATGTCGTGATTGTGAAATGAAGCCCAGGTTCACTCGTAGGAGATTAACAAGCTGGGCTGAAGGGTGGGGATCGCTATACACGCGACCAAATTAAAAATATGTGCAAACAAGCACCCCACTATTAACTACCAGCGAGATGTAGTCAGTTAAGGTTCTACCAGCACTTTGTTGTCAACCCTAAATCTGTGTTGCATGATGTATGACGAGTGTTTGCTATACAAGGTCAAGTCTTCCAGTAAATGGTGCCAAACATCCTGGATCTTCTTCTTCTTCTGTGTGAGATACTGGTCAGTTTGGTGTCCAGTTTGCAAGCGCGTGTGTGTAATGATATCAGAAGGGGGGGGGGGGGGGGTGTTGAGACTACGGTCATGTATGTGCATGAATTTTTGGGGATTGAGACGCTTGCAAAGACGACCCCAGTTCTGTCATTTACCGTTACATCATGAATAATAATTATTTAAAAAACAAACAAACAAAAAACCCACCAATGACAAACAAACAAAAACAAACAAACAAACAAACAAGAACAACCCTCCCCCCATATATCAACAACAACAACAACAACAAACCACACACACACACACACACACACACACACACACAAAACAAAAACAAAAACAACAACAAACGAACTACCCGCTCCTCGTTGTACCTACGCTTCAGCCACAGCAGAGGAACGTACAAGCAGCCAAGCAAACCCCAGCAACCAGTGGCTCTGTTCGGCATTAGAGCTAAATGATGACTCTGTACCATCAAACCAAGTTTGGTTGCGAAGGATTAACAGTTCAGAAAATTTAGCAGAACAAGTTATTTTAATAATATTGCCTTGCAGACCGAAAATCAGCTCTCGTTTCTTTAATCTTCTTTTTTTCGCGGAACACCGCGACTCGTGATGATGCACCATCATACCAAGTTTGGTTAGAAAAAGGTCAATTCTTGGATTTTAACGTCCCGTCAACCGCGTAGGTTCACCTAGGAACCGATTAAAAAAAGGTCGAGCGTTCAGAAGATACCGTCTGGGCAAGGTCCGGACACATGGAAACAATGATACACATATATCCCCCGTCCCCCAACACCCCACCCCCAACTTCGAGTCATTACAGGGAATATAATAACTTCATTCACTGTCCAGCAGGAAGGGACATAACCCCTGCCGTGCAAAACTCAAGATCCAAAGACATGAAAGGTTCAAAAGAACGATATTTATTAGGACAAACCACAACATGCGAATTTTCGGGGTAACCCCCTTTATCAATCTACAAAACGACACTTAAATAGCAGTTAAACGGAAAACAACAACAACAAAAAACGATGAAAAATGAGATGTAGAGCTAAGACCCTTGCCTGTTTTTGGTTGAGCTAGGTTGTTTTCGTCTCATTTTTCTTCGTTTTTCACCGTTTAACTGTTGTTAAAGTGTTTACCCCGAAAATTTGCATGTTGTGGTTTGTCCTAATAAATATAGCTCTTTTGAACGTTTTATGTTTTGGGATCTTGTTTTAGAATGCTAGCATGGTGTCATTCTTGTTTCAGATTTTTGTGCAAAACGCAAAATGATCGTGACACGGCACCCGAATGGAACGAGTCAACATCAGCACATCTCGTGTGACGGCATTTAACTTCGGCAGCCCGCGATTTTAATGGATTGACCTCTGATGTGCACCTATGCTTTCAATAAACCGATCCACTAAGGTGTGAAAGCTACTGCTACACAGTAAACGTAACGTGCAGAGCATTGGTTTGCACCGAGTCCAGTATCGGCGCCATTGTGATCTGTACACAGGTTAAAAAGCTCCCAGTTCGGGGTGGGGGTATGGGGGCTGCATAGGATTTAGTTTGAGCTTAGGAGATAAAAGTATTCTTTGCTATACTCCCACCACTATTACTACTACTATCAAGGGAAGTCATTTAAAAAAAAAAATCATCTTAACAACACTTCCAGTTAATATCTCTTTATTATTTTAAAAAAAAAAAAAATCACGCAAAATTTCTCCAAGTTGTATAATGAAACATAATATATAACGCATTGTCACGAATAGGCCACATCAGTCCTGATTCACCAGTGCATTTGCAAGAAGAAGAAAACACAACCAACACATGACATTTATCACAGTCATTGGCGGAATAAATAGGTAAATGATTACATGTATACGCAAAGAGCAGATTGCCAGAGGCAATACCATAACCTGAATCAGGCCTGCATCGTAATAATTAAGGCATTCAGTCAATAATTCGGCGCGTGTGAGTGTTAGTGTGTGTGTGCATAAGCGCGTCAGGGTCTGCGTCAGTGTGTGCGTCAGTGTGTGTGTGTGTGTGTGTGTGTGTGTGTGTGTGTGTGTGTGTGTGTGTGTGTGTGTGTTGTGTGTGTGTGTGTGTGTGTGTGTGTGTGTGTGTGTGTGTGTGTGTGTGTGTGTGTGTGTGTGCTAAGTGTACGGTTCCATTAACAATGACAATGTGGATTTGACAGATTCAAGCGAATATATATATATATATCATGCACACAAACACCACACACACTTTGATCTTTATACCCAGATGAAGACCTCAGCAGCCAGCTAGTCACTATGCACCCTCCCAGCGTGCTGGCGATTACGATTTGATAGTGCTTTCTTTCTTTTATTCCTAAGCATGATTTTATTTTTTCGTCTGTTCACAACGACGCCCATTCACTAGTGATTTGAACGGTTTGCTACAACTATTAACAGCAACCAAAAAATTATTCACACACAACCTTTCAAATCTTTTTCCCTCTGATACGTTTATTTTGCACAGGAAAATGAAATAGCTTGACAATGTTTTTACCTCCATCATCTGCTAGGAAATATCTGTATTCAATTAATCATAAAAAATATGTAGATATGAACGTATTTATGCATTGATTTATGTCTCATCTCGTCTACGCCTTCCGGTTTTATTCATGTGCGTTATACACTGATGTATTCTTTCCTCTGTGACACCCCTCAACCTATTTTTGGTTTACAGCGGTAGGACAGCACCAAGGTCAGCTTAGCAACATGGAGACAGCATTGTTTGAGCAAAAGGGTGTTAAACGCGATATTAGCACAGAGCTGAATCGGCAACACGGCAAAATGCGACTTGAAACAGAGGGCACCATATACAACTGACAGTAAAGAAATAAACATATTCTTGAGCGAAGACACCAATGTACACAACATAAGGACAACACAAACAGAAAGATAGAAAACTGGCACCACAGACAACTTTAACAAGCATATTGATGGACACACTCTCTCCCTCTTCCTTCATGTTGACCCATACACAACATACTTTGTATCATGGGGAAAAGTCAGCTGCTCATAACAGACTATATACACATCCTTAGTTGCATCGATTCAGTTCGTGCTCTTCTCTTGCCCCTCGACCGCCCAGTATATAATTAGGCCTATTCTCTATAGGCTCTCGGCTATATTCCTATTAAGACCCTTGGCTGCATCATTTCAAGCCATTTCTCCTGCCCAGCCAACAGCCAGTTCAGTACTCTTGGAAACTCCGCAGACAACCCCCCCCCCCCAACCCCCACCCCGCCCAGTCTTGTATACGAACACGCCCACATACAACAGTGACATTTCAGGCTGCAGTATGGAAATCATAAATGATTCCATACAGCAGCATGAGAATCATGAATGACTGAAGGCCGCAGTATGTGAATCGTGATCGACTCCAGATACTAGCACAGTCATGAATAACTCCATACAGCAGCGCTGGAATCATGAATGATTCCACAGCAAATATACGAAACAGGAACGATCAAAGACAATATTACGGGAATCACAGATAATTCCAGACACTAGTATGTGAGCCATGAATGATTCCAAACAGCAGCAAGGGAATCATAAATGATGCCAGAAAGCGGTTGCCGGAATCATAAATGATTCCAGAAAACGGTTTAGAAATCATGAATGATTCCAACAGCAGCATGATATGAACAATTCAAACAAGGTGGGTTAAAAACGAGCTTTCCATCCGAAGCAATAGGATGGATCTTAAAAATCACTAGGACAGCGGTGGTAACACGTTGCTTAATTTCTGGTGGCATGTTGTGCACAGGTCACCAGCAAAGTATCGAGGGTGTGTGACCACTGACATCCGCTAGCAGTCACATAGCAAGTCTGGTCCGCAAAAGAGCTTTAAGGGCAAAGCTCCAACCGGTCCAACCAAGAACACTCGATTCACTGACTGGGCCGATCTATTTGCAACTTTGATAAGCACATAGTTAAATGGTCCATTCAATGGCGGTCTTCGCGAACACAATGCTGAATGGTCCAACCATCAAATAGCTAGCCTACGCATAAGCACAACTCTTCACCCACCGTGGTAACCCCTCACTATTCCATACAACAATTTCGACAATAACTGGCAATGCATCATTCAGTTAACACCTGATTAATGCACTCTGCGTGTGGGTGCAAAGAAGCGTGCTAGCTGTGACTGGACCACAAAGTTTCTTTTAATGTGGCAGTGCAGTGTTTCTCATCACACAAATCTGTGCAAGCACACACTCCGCAAGAGTTTTTCACGGCAACAAAGACTATACATGCACAAGAATCAGAGTCAAAACATCGTGTAATGGCCGTATTGGACCTCGCTGGACACGCTTGTTGAGCACGAAGGGTTGAAGAAAGCCAGGACGCAGGCAGTCTGTATGAGCAGGTACCGGAGCTTCAAAACAGCATGTCACAGCCAGCTAAAAGGAAACGTACAGTTTTGTCTATTTCCCCCTACGAGTCATACCCGTCCTTCAAGTTCCATGTCCACAAATGTACGCTGCGTAGCTTCCCCGACGAGATGGCCGTGGTCTTTAGTACTCGCGTGGTGAAGCGATGAGACCTTGATGTGATCCAATATTAACTACACGCCGGGAGAACTGACGTGGCTGATGAAGACGTACCTGGTGTCAAAATACAGCACTAGACACAGCTGTCATCAGAATCCTCTGCAGTAACGACCGACTGAGCATCTTTCATGCCTCCCACCCATCTCTAAAACTGATGGGTAAATTGCATAAAATATAATCTAAAAACAAAAAAGCAACAACACCACACATCTGATAGGGAATGGCAAGATGCAACAGATGCCTGCAATTGTCTACGACAATGAAGATTTAAACAGATAAATTACAACAGTGGAACACTGAAACATAATCGTTTGTTCCTTCAGTGAAATTGTGGTTGCTGTTTTTTTGTTTTTCCCTCTTTCTCTTAATGTGATCGCTACACAGACGTGCACGTTTCGTACGTTTGGGGTGAGCATAATATCAGCACGTTGATGACGATCGAATAATGGGTTTGTGAGGCAGATGGTCAACGTACGCTGTTCTGACGAGACAGACACTGAACTTGAAGTGTTATGGCGAGACATAAGTTCAACTTGACGCATTTTGGAGAAATAAACGTTCAGCCTTGAGTGTTCTGGGGAGACATACGATCAACTTGAAGTGTTCTGATGAGACAGACGTTCCATCTGAAGAATTATGGCCTGATACGATCCACTTGAAGTGTTTTGACGAGACAAGTGTTCGACCTGAAGAATTAAGGAGAAATACGATCCACTTGAAGTGTTCTGATGAGACAGACGTTCCATCTGAAGAAGTATGGCGAGATAGATCCACTTGAAATGTTCTGACGAGACAGACCCTTAATCAGCTTTATATTTTGAAGGGACAATGTGAGACATTCCATGTGAGACAGACGTTCAATTTAGTGTTCTGACGACCTAAACGTTCAACTTGAAATATTCTGGCGAGACAGACGTTCAGCTTGACCTTTTCTGCCAAGACAGCCATTCATCTTGAAGTTTTTTGGTGAGACAGGCGTTCAGCTAGGCATGTATAAACAAGCTGTCACAGAAACTGAGATGTCGCGGGGGTGGGGGGGGGGGGGGGGGGGGGGGGGGGGGGATGAGATACTGAAGCAGGAAAAAGGGGTCAACAGGCAGAGTGGGAAGAGGGTATTTGAACTATTGAGCCAGAGGAGCGAAGGAAGGAGATAAAGATAGCATAAAGGTTGCTGGACTTGTTCAATGGAAGCCGCACTGCCCTGAGTCAGAGGGTTTGAGATCCGTCCTAACAACATAAGTACACAAGACCGTATAATCGCTGCCCTGAGTCAGAAAGGTCGTAAACAATACAATCACGTTGCCAAGATGGAACTACTGTGGTCTGGTCAGGTCAGGTCTTCACAGCACAACCACTGGCCCCGAGACAGAAAAGAAAGAAAAAAAAGGTCGGAACTCCGTCGTGATCATGTACCCAAAACGGTACAAAAGAGGTCAGGTCAGGTTACCACAATCACTGCCCTGAGTGAGAAGGGTGGTGTGGGAGATCTGGGCTAACGGCACACTAAAGCTTAGGCTAAGTGTGGTGTGTATAACCACCAGAACGGAGCCCCGTTCTACTGATACAGATGTCTATTTGCCACATCATAATGTTCTGGCTAGCAGCTAGACTACATCACATAAACATTAACAGCTACAGATGTGGCGAACCACCACAAGCCCCTGTGATAGAACAATGCACCTTTTCTTCAGAACTCAGTATCCCAATAACACGAAACTGTGTAGCGTTCTGAAATAAGATTAAAAAACACAGCAAAGGTCGTTCGTTTTTTTCTAAACATTCGTGTGTTTCTGTGCGGGAACCTCAGCTGAGTTCTCCGGAACACCATCCCTCTCCAACACCGAGCACCTTCCGTATTAAATACGTATGGCCGTCCACTAATGGCAAGTTCTGCTGCAATGAACCTAAACAGTGTCAAATTTCCCATCACAGTTGCATAGTTCCAATAGACACAGAGGTATCAATTTAAAACTGCTGCAATGGCACATGACAGCTGTCAGTTAATACTCGAAGGGTAATAAACTGAAGTCCTCTCAAACGCAAATGGTAAAGTACGGATGGAAGAAGAAGACAGGCCAACTGTTTGAGAAGAAAGCAAAAACGACCGTGTTCTATTCAAAGTGAAGAAAGCTACAACGACCGAACTGTCTGAGAAGAAGAAAGCTACAACCACCGGCTAAGTGTCAGAGAACCTGTCATCGTGTGATAAAAGCGCGACAGAGAAGTTGAACTGACTGATGGAGGATTGACACACAGGGAGATGATTGGGGGCTGGCTGGCTGGGAGCAGGGAGGTGATTGGGAGCTGGTTGGCTGGGAACAGGGAGATGATTGGGGGCTGGCTAGTCGGGAACAGGGAGATGATTAGGGGCTGGCTGGCTGGGAACAGGGAGGTGGCTGGGGGCTGGCTGGCTGTGGCCGCGGTGTAGACAAGGGGTCGAGATTACGGGGCAAAGACGGCGACAGGACACTCTGTTACCTAGACGGACCCCGGGGCACGATGGACAGAGGAGTGTAGGCCTGAGCAGTGTCCCAGAACACCGACCTGCTGTTCCTCTGCCCGGCCCCTCCCCCGGTCGCAGCCCCGGCGGACAGCGACAGCGACAGCGACAACCTGGGCGGGAGGTCGCGAACGTTCTTCTTCCTCCCCCCGACCATGTAGCGCCGGAGCTTGGGCAAAGGGTTGTTGGGCGCGGGGCTGGCGCCGGAATGGGGCGGGGCCCGGATCCCCCCCTCCGTGTAGCGGAGCAGCATCTTCTCGCACACGGTGAGGGGCGGGGACACGACCCCTTGGATGGGCAGGCCCACAGCGGGGCCCGCCGGGTACACGTGGCCCGCGCACGACGGGGATTGACGGGGGGAGAGGCCGCGGGGAGAGTGCTTGGGGGGCATGACGAGGCTGTGGCTGGAGCGGGGGCGGACGGGGGTGCGGCGGGAGGGGAGGGCCCCGGTGGCGGGGCTCGCGTCGCAGTCCATGGCCACGATGAGCGAGTCCTGCTGGCAGCGGCAGCTGGGGTTGCTGACCTGCAGGTGGAGGTTCATGCCGGACCCGCACTCGCTGCACGTGCGCCTCCACGCATTCTCCGACAGCGCGCTCATGCGACCTGCAGGGACCAGACACACGGGCACACAGGGATTAGTAACAAGATGCTGCAGGACAGGTGCAGGTTAGACACTCACACCAAACCACAACACAAACACGCACACGGTAACATACACCAACTCTGTAACACACACACACACTCACACACACACACACACACACACACACACACACACACACACACACACACACACACACACACACACACACACAGCACCACCCTTCAAATCTCTGAGTCACAGAAGCATATCCGATATTGCAGAAGAAAGAAAACAAATGGCATTTCACTGAAGAACTGCTTTGACATGGCTATACATGTGCATTTTGCCTGCTGGCATGTCACTATTAGCATAGCTTAATTCAACACCTAACCCGAACATGGCGAATATTTATACAGGAGGGGGGTATGTCATTATACAATGAAATACACAGCACATGTTGACCATCGCATGTATTGCTTAGCTGTTAGTACAATTTCAGTTTATGTGCATACATAACATAGGCCAAATTGTATTACCATTGGATAATAATGGGGCTCAATGAGGAGTTAAACTTCTCCCAAGGAATAGAATTCAACCAATATAGTAAATTAATCTGATTTATTTGTTTCTGGCTTTTGAAGCACAGGCACATGCCAACTGCCAATATCTGAAATTCTAGTAGTCAATACTACCACCCTTATGTAGCATGAGAGAGAGAGAGAGAGAGAGAGAGAGAGAGAGAGAGAGAGAGAGAGAGAGAGAGAGAGAGAGAGAGAGAGAGAGAGAGAGAGAGAGAGAGAGAGAGACAGACAGACAGACAGACAGACAGACAGACAGGCAGACAGACAGATACAGAGACAGTGGAAAAATTGGAGCAAATGACTAACTGACTGCAAAAAATGGATCTAATATATCAACAGTATACTGGGTAACAATATACAAACTGATAAACAAAGGAGCAAAATTCATGTTGTGATTTCACACAGGTGTCTATACATTATTACTATTAGCTGAGTAGTTCCTTTCTTACACCTTGCACTCGCTTCTACAACAATACCACACAGAATCAAGTACCAAGTAAAACAAAGCAAACGTGTAGCGTGCTCGTGTGTGAATTGACACTGAAATGATGCCTGTGAACTCTGAAGTCATAATGTGCACCAAAGACTGTGTGATGCCCAAAGCATTTGAAATCAGATTAACACCAGTCTAAAGATGTATACATAACAGAATCCGGGGGAAGGTAATAACAGAACACTGAAGCACCATGCAAGTAAAGTGTTTGTTGTTAATGTCTTCAGTTAGAGCATGCATGTTAAATCACTTGACTACTGTGGTAAAAAAAGAAAGAAAAAAAGAAACAAAGACAGAAAGGAAGATAGAGCAATTCTCTTCTCCACAAAAAAGGGTTGTTGATACAGATCAAATCAGATCTCATGCATGAAAACTGTACTTTCGTGGATCAGCCTCTAAAGCATTCACCAAGAAAATGAGCATACATATCTCAAACTACATGGGTCTGTTGACATACAAAACATAAAACAAAATCATTGTGATTGTGAGCAAGTACCAAAACGTGTGCACCATGTTCTTTCCCAGCCCCACATAATCGTCAAACAGCTTATTACAATATGCATATGTTCCTCAACAGGTAAAGATACAATGGCAAACATTATTAGGCATTAATTTTGAACTCAGCTGGATTGTTCTTTAGACAGTCAACTTGATCTGTGACGTGATGTCTAGCCAGAACTAGTTTCACTACAGCAATGGGCTTCCTTTCTTTTGAACGGCCAAACAGCAATACATTATGCTCAAACTGTTCTTTTTACTTTCTGAAAGGACAGTACTTTTTTCGATATGAAATGATGAATGACTTCACATTTGATAATTCAAAACAATATAAACTGGCATGATGTGTGTGTGTCTTTGTAGTCTCACTGGAGCACTGCTCTGATCACATGGTCCATATAGAATCATCTTTGATTGTTTACAAAGTGTTGGTAATGATCTACTTCTTGATGTTCAGCATATAATTTTGTATTGGTGTCTGGAGCATTCCTCCACAAACAGCAAAATTATGTGCACATTCTTGGCAGAAGTGTGTGTGTGTGTGTGTGTGTGTGTGTGTGTGTGTGTGTGTGTGTGTGTGTGTGTGTGTGTGTGTGTGTGTGTGTGTGGTGTGTGTGTGTGTGTGTGTGTGTGTGTGTGTGTGTGTGTGTGTGTGTGTGTGTGTGTGTGTGTGTGTGTTGGCTGCGTGTGTATGCATGTATGCCTGTGGAAGTGAGTGTGTGTGCTTGCATATGTGGTTGTGTACATATGTGTGAGTTTGCATGTGCGTGTGTGAATACCTACACAACCATGTAGGCTGACTGCTGAGCAAAGTGTACATTCTCCTTGGGCCTGCTGATGGTCATAATTATTGTGGGTGCTCGGAAAAGAGAGTCAAATTCGCTTTTCTATATGCAACATCACAACATCAAGGCAGTTTTATGAGAACTGTTGCAATCATCAGCATCAACTTAATTACCATAGGGCAATGTTCTGCAGTGTTTAGCTATGCTCTTTTTATTTAATAGTTTATACACACACAAAGTTATATATATATATGCATGTGTGTGTGTGTGTGTGTGTGTGTGTGTGTGTGTGTGTGGATGGGGGGGAGGAGGAGAGAGAGAGAGAGAGAGAGAGGAGAGAGAGAGAGAGAGAGAGAGAGAGAGAGAGAGAGAGAGAGAGAGAGAGAGAAATAATTTGAAGTTAATAGTCAGACACTTCTATTAAACTATTAAACATCAGTTCATATAATGCATGAATTTCAGAGAGGGAATTGGGGGGGTGGGGGGGTGGGGGGTGGGGGGGCAACTATTCATTTTCATACCATCTGTTTGCCTTTTTTTCTCTCTTTTTTTTGCACACATTTGACACTTTTGCACACACAGTTCTGTCCGTACATATAAATTTACAGTTCATGCAAAGCTCAAACTCATGCACATCATTCTTCCAACATTTTCACTGACAGTGATGATAAATAGCTATTTAAAGACTGCAATGAGTGAACAACAAGATCTCAATGCTGTGTGGATCTGCACATAGCCTCTACACCCATCTAGGTGAGCACAACAACTTGAGTCAATTGACTGTCCCTCAGTGGGATGCTGTGGTCAAAAATTCCAAGGTGGGTGTGGGTGCAGAGGTGAAAGACGGAGTATATACATGTACATATATATGCAGTGAAGAGAAAGTTTACCCTTCCATAAATATGAATTAAACGAGCAGCTGGACAAAAAGAAAAAAAAAGCAGGAGTTGAAGGTGGTTAGAAAAGGAGTGCATGAGGATGTCGTGTGTGTGTGTGTGTGTGTGTGTGTGTGTGTGTGTGTGTGTGTGTGTGTGTGTGTGTGTGTGTGTGTGTGTGTTTGTTATGTGCCTGTGCATGTTCATGTGTGCATGCATACAAATATATACAATTGCAATGAATACCAATACATACTTATGTATAAATAAAATTTTAAAACCCCCACTCCCTTCAGAATAATACAAATTAAAAACCTTGTTCTATTATCAAGAGTATCTGAAACAGGATGAGACACATATTTACAACAAACAAAATACTTGCAAAATATCTGGCATAAAAATTACACATGACAATACTTCTGGCAAAAATATTTATATGGTTCTGCCAAATAATATTATTTACACACCAAATGCCCATCACCATAAGCCAAGCAATTACAACTATATCACATAGAAGCTGCAACTAGCTGCTTAAAGAAGCACAAAACTGAAAGAAGAAGAAATCAACCTGGCCAAACAAAGAAACAAAACAAAAATATAAACAAATCAAAAGGAGAAGGAGAAAAGAAAAGGAGAAAAACAAAAGCAGTTTGAACTCATCATGTTCTGATTCTTATCTGGTCAACTTTGTCATCAACCTTCAAAGCAACATCATTGACAGGTAGCACACGAAGACTGGTTGCATTTATTAATTAATTCATTGATTTGTTTTAGTTTTTACTCTGCTTAGCTGTTCACATTCACTGTCATCAATGTATTGTCCAAGACAACACGGGCTCCTGATGGATTGTGTTTTATACATACAAGTGACAACCACCTCAGCGAAATCTAACCTTGTGTTATAGAACTTGGCACAGCTGAATGAATGTTTGCTGTCAGCACAATATGAAATTCATAAGGTATGATAATGAAACTAAATGCAGTTTGGTGAAATGAGGTTGCCACAGAAGGATGAGTTACCTACTACAAAGCACAATAGTAATGACTGACTGATGAAAGTTGAAGGAAACAAATCCAATATTAGTTTAGAAGAACTGGACAGCACCAAGATAAAAACCACTGTTTTAAGCAATGATCAAATTTGGAAATGATGAATTCTAACAGACTGGCGAATTAACAGAATGTTATGGCATAATGTTAGCAGCTGGTACATCTGGGTTGGAGCATGAAAGGTGAAATGTGGGCCAATGCACAGGATTTTGTTAGCAAAGCTGGCAGATACTGCACAAGTCAACATAAGCCTGGACTGACATGTGAGAAGAAAAGAAACAAGCATGACCACCAGGTTACAGCTGTAAAGTCCAAGCAAGACACAGTTAGGACAAGATCCATTTAATGGAGTGACTGAAGTGACCATGCCTGTGATGAGGGGCTACAGAATACACCCACAAATGGGAATGCATGAGGCATAATCAAAACTCCCAAGAAGATGGGTGAAAACCCCCAAAGCAGAAATAATACATTAGGAAGTGACCAAGAAGTAGCCAAAACTGCCAACATGACTTAAATTCCCCCAAAGCAGAAAGAAAATTACAGGAGGTGATCATAACTCCCAAGGTGGCTGGAATCCACAAATGCAGTGTGAACATTGGGCACATACACCAACAGGAAATGATCAGAACTTCCATGTGGATGGAATCCACAAAAACAATATAAACAGTGGGCACACACATCAACAGGAAATGATCAGAACTCCCATGTAGATGGAATCCACAAAAACAATATAAACAGTGGGCACACACATCAACAGGAAATGATCAGAACTCCCATGTAGATGGAATCCACAAAAACAATATAAACAGTGGGCACATACACAAACAGGAAATGATCAGAACTCTCAAGAATCTCTGAAAGCATAGCACATGACAAGAACTAATCTTGTGATGCTTTGAGAAAACTGGGCAAAGCAAAAACAACAACAACAAAAACCACACAACAGCATTTCTTCCCTCAGAACAAGTCAAAATTACTGGAGAACCTGTTTTACCCATAATGACTCTGTGATGAAGACAAAAGTCTGAAAAGGCATCTGAATGCTTGAAACTGCTAAAGCAAAGTATGAAACCAGCATCATTTTCTTGTTGAAAGGACAATTCATCTGTTGTATATTGTTAGTGGTCATATATATATATACATATTCTTGAATCCTTTGCTAATTTTTCTCACTTAAAGTTGAAACTGTCAGAGAATGTTTGTTGCAAAACCCATTGTGTTTGTGTAGATCAGAAAAGAGCACTATATAAAAGTTATTAATACTATGTGTTCAAATAGTGTTATCCTAAAAGGAAAACAGTTTGTAACAATGGTACTTCCACAGCCTGCAACTAGCTATTTCTGGATTCCTGATACTGTATTTGAACACATGTAGAAAATCAATCATTTTTACACCTGAATATGGTCCAAATGTCATTTTTGAGAAACTCCACAAGTTCAAGAATAAACCAGCATCACTGCTTGTGCATAAAGGTTTGAGAATTGTGGATCAGAACTTGCCAGGTTATCTGGCCAAAGAAAACAGAAGCATTGCCACAATCGACCTGGCTGACTTTACCCCAAGCACAGGCATGCACAGAATGAAGTCACTATGGTTGGTAAGAAAAGAATGTCTCCGTATGATGCAGAGACCCTGGCCACACAGAGAAGGCCAAAGGGGGGAACAAAAAGGAGATTAATGAAGCAAAACAAGAATCCCATCACTTCAAAGAGGGCACCACTAGTAGAAGTAGGGAACTGTTCAGAGGACTAAACTTGTTTTCAAGTAATATTGGGGGTCATATCACACTATACCATCAAATCACAGCACACCAGGCAGACACCCTGATCCAATGGAGCAGGTGCCTTGGGCACACAAGAAAAAGTGTGATCGCTCCACCAAAGCACAGAAAACCCCAACAGCAGGAGAGAAGACGGGCAGTGTTAAACCAGGGGGTCAAAGCAGCTGCATCCGGCAGCAGAGTGAGCAACCTATAACCCACCAGTCGTCCAGAGTTATCCAGGCTGTGTGAGAGTGGTACCCATTGCCGACTGGCGCTACAAGCAAGGTCAGGTGATGTCACAGCGACGTTGGTGAGTCTCGGAGGAGGAGGAGTCGGAGAGGCAGAAGGTGGGATGGGCAGAACCTGATGATACCTTTGCACATCAAAATGGTCTACCTGTGGCCGTGAATGCCTGGGTGGGCTGGTGTCCAGGGCAGGGTTAATGATGTGCACCTTAACGGGTGGTAGTTTGCGAATGGCCCCCTTGACGTAAGGTGAGAGTTTAGGGGGCGGGACCTTGAGGGAACGCGAGGCGCCCCCGAAGTAGGTTGGTTTCCGCCAACGACGTTTCTTGCCTGAGATGGGGTGGAGGGAAAAACAGTTAACGCACATGTGTATTTACATGATAAAACAATGAATCTTGGTTTTGTTTCCTATATATACATAGTGTACTTTCTGCAGGAAGTTGCAGCTGCTAAAGCTTTAGTGCCATACACTTTTGTAGCTGACAGGTAACATTCTATGTTTTCAATGATACTCAACTATATTGGAACTAATCACAAATTGTGTAGGAGCTAGATAAAAATAAAAATATAAAAAAGAGAAAAGAATCAAAGCAGGAATCATGTACATCTTTTGATTAAAATTTCCTGAATTACATAGACATCCACATGAAGTCAGATTAAAAAGCTCACAAACATGCAGTCTGATAAAATAAAACTTCTTTCTTGAAAAAAGAAGAAAGAAAAAAAGAAAAAGAAAAAAGAGCTAACTAAAGTTACTTGAGATTTACAATAAAAGGGCTCAGTAGTTATTTGATACTTAAAACAGAGACAGACATGAACTGTGACATTATTTTATTGCTATATATATATATATATATATGTCTTACAGTGAGTGTATCTTAAACTGCAAATTTCATCCCCAAAAATACACAAATTAGTAGAAACATTTTTTAAATATAACGGAAGAATGCAGAAAGTGCTGATGAATGATAATTACACTTTTTTCTTCTTTGCAAGAGAGAGAAGTGAGACAGTAGTATGTTCGCTCGTAAGAGGTTGAGTAACAAACAAAAAGATGAAAAAGCCAAACAACAAAAAACAGTCCAAAAAAAGAGTAATGAACAGGATGGGTTTATTCAACAAGCAAACAAAACTGACTGAAATAGATCACTGCCCTGCTTCCCCATTTGACAACATTCAAGTAATTCATTCTAACACAACATATTTAAAAAACAGCAACTTCATATTCTATAGTGCAAAACTACTTTGCTGAAAACTGTTTTGAAAACCTTTAGCAACTGTGATACAGCAAAGTACACAAATATAAAACATAGGCAAGATAAACAGCAAATCAAAACTTGGCACAAAGGGAAAGTAAACAAACATTTTAAAGCAACACCAAAAATGCATACTATAAAACATAATTTAATGAGTAATTGCTTTTTGAGACTCAAAACAGTAAAGTTAAATATTCATCGGCATGAAATTGAGACAGGAACAGTGTAAGTAAACATTAATATTTAGTTTTTGCTTCAATTACTTTTTTCTCTAATTGTTCACTTGTTTGGTTAACATAATGTATATACTTCATTAACATTGATAAAGGCACCAGCATCATTTATTGTCACTTCTGTACATTCACTCAAAATCGTGCATGTCAAAACAATTCTATGTACATGGAACTATATAACACCTCTATGTCCAGTTATCACAAAAAATATTTATGAGCCTGTTTCAAGACATTCACAGGAAAAACAATAAAAGCTATCACAGCATTTGCAGCTTTTTTTCCTGGAGTGATTCCCCCACAAAACTAGGACACTAGTTTTCATGTTTTATCATTGTCATCAACATGTACTATGTCTGCTTCAAAATGTTTGGTGTGGCACTGAGTATCCGTAACAAACATTTGTCTCAGTAAACTAAAATGCAATGTCAGATGCTACAGATTTCATTTACTTGCCCCAGGCAGCCACTTTCAAACTGCTACTAGACCAGCAAACGGTCCAACCTCTAATAAACATGATTTTTAAAAAATATATTAAAAAAATTAAGAGAGAGAGAGACACACAGAGAGATAAAAACAACAACAACCCCACCCTTCAACAGAATCAGACAAAAATGTATATGGAAATTTTTAAAACTACTTTTCATTACAGTAGTCATTATTTATGAGTAAACCCTTTTGGGAGTAAGGGAAAGCATACACAAAATTCTTTCCGGAGTGTGCATTTATCTGGATCTGCTGTTCTGGAAGAGTGTACATTATCATCATCATCATGCTCAAAGAAAGCAAGGGGTCTTTTAAATGCTACTGCAGTAACCCAGGAGTGGAACAGATACTAAATAAGAGTCAGCACTGAATGTTGATGCTAGAGATGAACATTCTCCCACCACTTCTACTGGGGATGAAATCTGTAACCTTTTGTTCATGAGTCTGGTGTGTGTGTGAGTCTACCAGCTCCACCACAAACCGAACTATCCTTGTGCTGTGTTGTTTGTTGTTGATGTTTAGTTGCTCTCATATAATACAATCTTAAGATCTGGTCATGCAGAAGTGTGTAGAGTGTGGTCCTATCTGGAATGGTCTTAGGCAGTGAGTACTGTAATATACGTTTTACTCTCAAAACACACTACACCAGCAAGACAGCATTTGATGCTCACAAATACTAACAACTGCAGGGGAGAAAAACACACACACACACACAACAACAACAAACATAACACACAAACCTGGGTATCTGTAAAATTATACAAGCACAAAGAAACAAACTTGGAAGATGAAAAACAATGAGAAGTAAGAAAGAAGGAACAAAAATGGAGCAACTATCTCCAAATGCAAAGCTGGTTTGAAGTTAGCAAAAAGAAAACTAAAGCATATCATCATTGAAACAGAATATGCAAATCAACTGTTCACCATTTGTGCCTTTCTGAAATTGTTTAGTATTTGACTCTGCTGAAATGGAAACGACTTCTAAAAGAAAAACTATCCAACTTCGAAAATGACTCAATCCTTTTTACCCACCCCAATATAACATACACTGTTAACTGGGCATTAAAAAGGACAATCAATTTTCCCCCCATAACTGGAGCAAATTAATTATTATCTGATTCCGACTGTTGAAAAAAAGATCCAGTGAACTATGTGGGTATCAAATATTTCTCATTTCCATCATATTGATTTTGCAGACAACAAAATCAACAAGTATAAGAAGGAATTGCTTCAAATGGGATGTTTCACTCATGTTGCTAATAGTTCAAAAGGTTACAAATCTTGGAATATTACAGAATTAAAGGAAACACAAGGCCACACTGAAAGTCAGCTTTGGTACACTTAGAATCAGTAACACAAATGCATTTTAAAACAATGAAAGGAGTATGAGACAAAGCAGAAATGGAATGCCATAAAAATAATTTAAAAATACCTACATTAAGAAAGCAGATGAAAGAACATCAAGTTGTCAGATTTTCCTTGGTGCCAGATTAAATAAAAAATATACTGCTGATGGTGTACATACCGGACCTTTTGTAAAAACTGAATTTTCACATGTATCGTATGCAAAACTGCTCATAAAGTTGTTGTGCAGGTTGTCATATTTCCGAGCACCATTAGAAAAAACGGCACAACTACTCTACCAGTCCACAAACACCAGAAACTCTAGCCAACCCATTAGCAGCATTTAACACTCAGGGGTGTACATTAGACATCAATCACACTCACAGACCAACTGTGAACACTGAAAGCCTGATCACATCAGTAGTCAACAAGATGGCAAATTTCCCATTATTTTCTCCCATCAGTTGTCAAAGTCTGTATACTTTTTTAGAACTTCAGACCCTGTATATATTTCAAATACCCACAATGAAAATGCATCATAACAAAGCTGAACCACAGTACACTAAATCCAGTCTTTATTCTCATGTATTTGTACTAGAAGACTCAGGACTCAGGTAATTGTTGTCATGAGCCTATGATGCAACTAGCTCTGGGAAGGGCATACTTCAGAGCAGCAGATTAGCGTACATGTCCAAATAAAGCTTTCTTCAGGCCTTTGAAGATGCAAGTATGCTTTTCACTTTTAAAAGGTTCGGAAAGAAAGCTGCCAAAACAGAATCTAAGCCACATGGTAATTTTTTTAATTTCTTCCTCTTAAGATAGCCAAAGATAGCTGTGACTATATGCACAGTGATGATCCGACATCCAGTTCCATGTCCTAATCAAAGTGCAATCAACTAATTAAGATTACAATGCAGGCAGCAGGCCTAACTTGCTGACCTCTGTGTCTCATAGTCAGTACTACGTTACTGAAAAATCTTCTAACCTGACACATTGTTAAACATGTGAAGAAAGTGTGTGAAGATATGATTGATGCCTTCAGAAACAAGTGAAAGGTGTGCATATCTGTGTGTGTGTGTGTGTGTGTGTGTGTGTGTTGTGTGTGTGTGTGTGTGTGTGTGTGTGTGTGTGGTGTGTGTGTGATCTTTTTTATACAGATATCAACACTGAAAGCCAGGACATTTGTCCTGTCCAAGTCTTGCTGGATGTACATCCCCCAAAACGTTAGGATTCACTTCAGTCTTCCCTGTTCTTTCTTCTTCTTCTTTTTTTTTTCAGAAGAAAAAAAAGACGAAAAGGTTTCACTGAAATAAATGAAATTTAATCGCTTCTACCTTCAGTTAGACTGACCACAAACTTAACTGTGCCTTATCTGAAGATATACATGATACCTAAGCCTGGCCAAATCATAAACGACAATCCACAGTCAACTCATACTTAGTCAACACTAGAGGGGATGGCGGATACAGCCAAACCAACTCAAGCAAAGTCCCCGCTGGCAGACACATAGGCCAGACTGACCAGGTTTTCCTGTGATGACGTTTTGTTGAAATAACGCAGCTTGGGGGGACTGATGGGAACAGGGACATCAGAGGAGCCAGGGGGGAGTGCAACATTAATGCTGGCATAAGGGACACGTGGGAAACGAATGGTGTAGTTGCCCTTCAGACGTTTGTTCTTCCGGCTGTGCTTCCCTCCCTCTGGTTGTGCCCCTTGGGCACCCCCTGGGGCCATCACCTTGATGGTCTTTTTCACTTTTTGGGCTGGGGGAAAAGAAACCAGCTTGTAGTCATGATTACCTTTGGTGGATTTGAAGGTCTTCAGGTCCGTGCTCTCCACGTTGTTCACCACCAGGGACCGGGCTGCAGATGAGTTGTCACTCGGAGGTGCATGGGGGATGGTGTAGTTGGTGGACACCGATGTCTTGGACACGATACGCTTGTTGCCTGCCTCCCCAATGAGTGGCGTGTGCTGGGTGTACACAACTCGTGAAGGTGGGAACATTTGCGTGCTTGGCACTTTTAGTTCAGTAACCATTTTGTTTGACTCTCCCTTCTCCGCCTTTTGGCCGCTGCTGCTCTCTGAGGTGTGAGCCCGTACATTGCGGGGGGCACCCCCAGTTTTACCATCAATCTGGACCACCATGGATGAAGTCTCTGACACCCTGCCACCTGCCTTGGGGGGACAAGATGTCACACTGCTATTGTCTGGCATGTCTGTTTCTTTGCAGTTAGTGCTTACGGCGTGAATAGAAGCGGAACTGACCGCCCCAGTTCCTGAGGAAGTTTTTTTTTGCAGGCCCTCTCCACATTTGTCGGCATTGATCTGGCGCAGGACTGGCCTTGGCGTAAAGAGGACATCAGTGGGATGGCTGGAGTCCGTCAACCGCCGCATGCCAAAGCCTGGTGGTCTGCGCAAGGCCTGTCCTTCTATGTTGAGTGAGATGCCAATGTAGGGTGGCACTGTGACCACGGGCTGTTTGAAGGCCAGCTCAAAGGCTCCAATGTCACAGTTCCTGTCATATTTCCTGTCCACTGCCACTGCAACACAGACATGCATGCAGTGCAACCTTCAGCTCACCAACCACAGAACCAATGATTTCTAACAACACTTAGTTTTATTTCAATCATCTTTATCCCTCTGGTTGAGTTGTATGTTCTTCCAGTACAATCAAACAAATATGTTCATCTCCAGACCATAATACCCCCCCCCCCCCCCCCCCCCCCACACACACACACACTTCCCCCTGGATTGTATTACTACAACTAAATTGCTGACAAAAATTAAAAACATTCACATTCAAAATACCAGATGGTAATACATCATTTGCATATATTGTTGTAACAACAAACCAGTGAAGCCAACCATGACTGCTGCAGAAGATTGGGAGAAGTCAAGTTATTCTTGCTACCTCTCAGATTCTGCTGTGACATCAATATGTATACATACCAACAACACCAAAAGCATTGTGCATTAGATCTGTCCATATGTCACTGGAGGTCTTAAGTTGATCCAGTAAAAGTCTACCATAAATTTCAGACTATTTTTCCTCAAATCTAACCTATGTGCTTTGTAGCCAGCAGTGCCTCAAACCTTTTTACTCAGATCTAACCTATGTGCATTGTAGCCAGCAGTGCCTCAAACATTTTTACTCAGATCTAACCTATGAGCATTGTAGCCAGCAGTGCCTATCTGTAAATAGAATTTGGCATGCATACTTTTCTGAATGATAATGATTATTTTGAATGATTATTTTGAGCCTTTATAGTCACTGCATCAGGCTGAAAATGAAACAGAAATTGCATATCTTGGCAAACTGATCAGCGATATTTTCCATTCAACTGACAGAGGACATGATCCCAGAAATGAGATTTAGAATCATGCTATAGACCTGGTCATACTGTTAGTGCATAGCAGCATTTACTTGAAGGTGGATGCTTACAAAACCAAAACCAAAACGCACGTTGACATCAGATACAAATGAGAGAAAATGGTTCAGTCTCAATTTAAACTTCGTCTTTTTACCAAGTCCTGTGGCAGATGAGAATGGGACAGTCTGCTGCACTGTTCATCTTCAGAAAGGTGGCTACCTTTGAGATATTTGACCAGGATTGATGCTGTTGTAATATATAGGTTGGCTGTATGGGAAGGGGTTGAGACTGAAGATAGCTGGTAGGGTGGAGGTAGCTACCTCTGAGGTATTTGATCTGGATCATTGCTGTTACATGCTGGTTGGCTGCATGTACTGTAACTGCCACTCAGAGAAGGCTACTTGACCACTCCGAGAAACTCAGTAACATAACCTTGCATAACATCAGTAGTCTCCAAACTGCTCATCACCTATTTTTTCATCTAATTTAATGATGTTAATGCCTAATAATGTAAATAATGTAATAACATAGTTGAGAAAAGGGATGGGAGAAGAAAAAAACAACAACAAAAACTTCCAAGATGGGTCAACCAGTATTACCTGGAAGACCCATTTTTGACTTTTCTTTACCCATCTCCCCAGACGGAAAAAACACAGACACAAAAACAACAACACACACACAACAAAGTGGGGTGGTGGTGGCAGCTACCTTTGATGGTGTCATCTAAGACACTGTTGCAGAGCTTGGCTGTGACTGATGTCGAGGCCTCCATACTGGGGCTAGAGTTGATCTCAATCAGCCATGGCTGGAGGTCTTCAGTTAGCATGAAGTCTGCTCCATACAGCTCAAATGATGACTGCAACAATCCACAGTCACTAGATACAGTCTGGTGACAGATACATACAACACTTTCTCAACAAGACATTTATTCTAAACACATTCTGGTGCATGTCAGCAATGTATATTTCCATTTAACATTGGATTCATATTAGTTGCTTGGACATCACAATTCTTTCTAAAAGTGGCTGACAAAGCTGTCTTAAATGATGTGCCAGTACAAGTGGGGATGTTTTAATCATTTTGTATTCAGCAACATGTCATCCTAAAGGGTCTGTCTTAGGTGGTTAAACTGCCACTGGTGACTGGTACAAGACACTTTGTCCTCAGCGCATTTTATAATCAGCAACAAGTCATGTTTCATTTCAGCTGCATTAAGGTATTACATTCTTGTAAGAGATGGGTAATATAATACACTGATAACACAAGAATCCCCCCCCCCCTCCCCCTTTCATGAGCATGTTATGAGCACTGAACTGTAATAGTATTAGATATAAAACAACATTGAGTTGAAGTTTAGAAATTCAAACAGAAAGCTCAGTAATTCAACCCTTGAAGATTAAACAGTTAACTAATGCAAAATCAAAACCAAAGAAGTGAAAAAGGAACACTACTCCCAAACAAACATCTGCCCTAGTATTACATACAATATTACAACAAAGTCATTAACACTGAAAAAGAAAAACAACTTCAAAACCGTAACTGATATTAACTCTTTCAAGGCTTTCCGTGTCTTAAGGTGTGGAACTTAGCAGTACACTTGACGATAATCCGTGTCTTCAGACGTGGTAAGAATTAAATATTTTAACGGTCTTGCCGACTTTCGAGTTGACTGGAGGCAATTATATTACACTAACTGCATCAATTTCGGACACTTTTGGTAATCCCCCTTAGTCCAGTCGAGTGTTCCTTTGTCTGTTTTGGCATTTGTAACATGTGTGTCAAACTGACAAAAGTTGTACATTTCAAAATGGTGGCGCGCAGAGTGAACATGCGTTACTCAGTGAGGGAAACTGTGGAATTAGTACTGAATGAGGGTTTGGATCTAGAAGATTTTTCGGACAATGGTTCTGAAGAGAACATTGTTGATTCTGGTGAGGAGTTTGTGCCAATAGATCTTGAGCTGGACTCGAGAGACACAATAATAACATCTTCATTTTCATCATTGGGATCTGTGTAACCTGTAGAATAAAACTTCTTTTTTTTTACTGTTTGGACAGTTCCTGCTTTGCTGTTGTGACAGAGAAAGGTATATGATATGACTCTATGGATTATTTATGTACAAGTGCACATCCCAAGCTTTCTAAAAATGTATATGTTTATTGTATTATGCCTAGTAGTTTATTTACTATGATTTTTTTTAAACGGGCAAAAACAGTGCGGTATACAGGAGCCGAGCAAGTCATTTTGAATGAGTTAATGAAAATAACACACACCAGCAAAATTGTGCAACAGCACAAAGCAAATTATTAATGCAAAAGTGTCTTAATTTATAACACCAATGACTCAATAGATGAGTATTAAGATATGCAAACCGGATGACTGCCCTGTTCAAATGTATACATATAAATTTATTAACAAGGGCCTCATCTCAATAGATCAGATGATCAAGTACCATTTATGTGTCACAGCAATGTATCTGGGTTCTTTTGTCAGTGACAACGTGAATACCACTGAATATGAAAGAAAATGAGTTCAATCTGACCTAGTTTGCTTGTATCTAATACTATCCATTCTAAACTGTTGTCCATCTACCTCATTTTGAACCTTTACAATATATATCTTACTTTTCATGGATACACAGTCAGATATAGGGTTGCATCACAGTTGGACAATTGTTCATCCTTGCATTTATTCACACACACACACACACACACACACACACACACACACACACACACACACACACACACACACACACACACACATACACACACAAACACACATACACACACACAATCAACAACACACACACATGCACACAGGTGCATGTGCATGCACACACACATGCATGCAGGCACACATGCATGTGCACACACACACACACACACACACACCACACACACACACACACACACACACACACCACATACACACTAACACACAATTCCTCCTCCTAACCCACCCACCCCACACAGACATATAATACCTGTAAACACACATTCACATACCACCCCTCCCCCTCCCACCCACTAGCACACACAGATACACTTAAAAGCTGCACTGACTTTGCGGTATTCCACCAGATCCTGTGTGCACAGTAAGGAGCAGATGATGGCCCGCTTCATCCCTGGGTAGATTATGTCCTCCCATGCATTGGGGTGCTTCCTGCTCCTGCAAGCACAATAAAGAGCAGCTAATTATGTGCTTGTCCCTTTCCAGCAAAATACTCCCTGTTATGTGTTTAATGATACTGTAAGTCACAGTGTTATGTCAGTACATGCCCACTTGGCTTGCACTTGGTCTGGTTATCAGTAACAGTACATCAACGTACCCAGTTTTGTTGCAAAGAGATCAACTGTGCACAAAACAGGACAGACAAGCTTTGAACCTTAACTGTGACCTTGACCACAGCAATCCAGCCTTTTAACAAGATAATGATGACGAAGTACCATAAAACTAAGTTTGGCTGCAAACAGGTCAGCAAATCAATATACATTGTCAAAATACTCTTAATCTGATTACCATAATTTTCAGACTATAAGGCAGTATTTTATTCTCTCAAATTTTACCCCATTGCCTTATAGTCAGTAACATCTTATCTGGAAGTAGAGTTTGGTGCACATGCATTTCTGAAGAATGATAATGATTATTTTGAACCCAAACTGGTCACCACATCAGACTGACTCATACCTTGGCAAACAGATCAGTGATATTTTCTGGGCAATCAACAGATAACACAATCCCAGAAATGCAGTTTGCAATCATCCTATAGGCCTAGTCATATTCTCAGCATATAGCAGCATTTATTCAAAGATTGAAGCTAGATTATAAAACCAAAAGCAAAATGCATGTTAACATAGAAAATAAATGGGGGGAAATGGTGCTGGCCTCAAAGAAGAATTGGGTTAGCCAATTGTCGTCTGTTGTGTTGTTTGTCTTCAGAAAATGATGCCATGTATGCTGTTCTGATTCGCTCAAATGTTTTATGAATGGCAAAGTCACTGACTGTTTCCACTTTCCCATATTGTGGCATCAAAGTACTTTCCTCTGAGCTTGACACATGTGTCCATCATGTTTTGCTTGTCAGCTATGATGATGACACAGTTGTGCTTCATATTCAGGAGCACCTTATCTGTGGATTTTTTCACTTTTGAGGCAATTTTGTTTTGGTGTGTGTGTGGGGGGGGGGGGGGGGGGGGGGCTTGTATCCAGAGGTACCTTTTAGTATAGAAATTACCATATATGAGCCTTCACTATGACCCTGATCTTGCAAAATTAATCTTTTTGAATGTCATTTTGCTCGTGATATTGCACAACTATACCACATTTGGTTACAATGGTTTAGCATTTCAGAAAAGGTCATCTGAATAAATATTCAATGAAATTTGGAACCTTTGCCAAGACCTTGACCTTGTACACAGCAATCCAATCTTTTCACAGGATATTTCAGTTTATAATGACATACCATCAAATTAAGTTTAATTGCAAAAGGATCAGCAGTTCATCAGATATATGAGAAACAAGTCACATTTTGTATAAGCCCTCACTGTGACCTTCACCTTGAAAAATAGCAAACCATTTTTATTTTTTTAATGACACTCCATCCCATAATGGTGCCCCACCATACCAAATTTTGTTACAAAAGGTTGAGAGGTTCATATCAGAACATACTGTCAGGGCAAAATCCAGACACATGGACACCATGATTCCAATATAACTCTCCTTCCCCCACCCCCAACTTCATTACAGGGGGTATAAAAACAACACCTAATCCCTACCAACACAACAAGGTGTTACATTAACCCCTCTACAAAATTCCCTCCTCAAACTTTCATCACAATAACCTAAATCCCATGTAGTGGTTTGAATCCCTGGTGAAAGGCCAACTCCTATGTGATGATCACTCTGTTCTGAGACTTCAGTTCTTGGGGTTCACTATTCTCTTCACATTTCCTATAATAATTGTTTGATTCCAGTGCAGTTTCCACTGTAACACAAATTTTACTCTAGACAAGACATAGCCAGAATCACTTCTCAATGCCATAAGAACAAAACAAACCAGATAGCATAGAAACAACAACAAAAACACAACAAGCAAATGGGGAAGGACTAGTTTGCCAGCTTACCTGAGGTAGTCCTTGAACTCCTCATGTGTCCACATGTTCTCCGGAGGCAGCTTGGAGGAACGGGGCCCATTCTTGCAGTACTTCTGGATGGCATTGTTAGACAGGTGGATGGCCTGGTCAAAGTCATCAAGGGTGTACTGCTGTGAGCAGAACCTCAGGTATGAGTCCTGGTAGAACCACAGTGTTAATGGATTCCAGTCCGTCACCAGGAACCACTGGCGGATGTCAAACTTTGTGTTGTAGATCAGCAAGGGGCGCTCTGGGGAAACAGAGGAACAATGACACTAGAGAACTTTTCTTCCCCCACAGGTAAACCTAGCCAGCGGATGCAAGAAGCTGATAGTTTACAAACTGAATGTTTGCAATACTGCCTGTTAATCAAATATTAGATGAGTGAAGGGTTAAATACATCAATAATTTAATAAATAAAGTCAAACTAACAATTTATTCAATGAAACAATTTATTACATGAAATACAAAACAAATTAATCAATTAGACAATGTGCAACCATCACAACTCATTTAAGTCATCCACTCATTCTTCCACTATTCGTAAAATCCAGCACACATATGGATACAAGCACACATAGGGATGCAACAGTCTGCCTCAGTCAAACTAGCTAGTATGTCCATCTGTCCACCTTCTCAAATGTCAGGCAGTAAAAGAGTCTGTCAGTGAATATACATGTATAGATATTATATGAAACAATCACCAAAATCGACTACAGGCAGCTAAAAGCACAATCTAAAAACATGCTCACCTATGTATTTCTGCACAACATATTTTCCATCTTTTTTGACGACTTGAGAGCTCACTAATTTTAACATATCTTCCAGCCGATCATAGCATGTGATGCCTGAAAAGACAAGACCAAGCAATACGGTTAGGACTAACAAACAAGTAAAACAAAAAATGCACAGATGCACATCATTCATCTCAAAGTGTCTTTCCACACTCTCATTCCAAAATGACATAGTTTTATATGTATGGTCTTGCAAAAAATGTTTCACTTTGTGTATTTACAATCAATCAATCAATCCTTCAATCACAAACACTAGAATGGATGCCAGATGCCCCATTGCCCCCCTTCCTAAGCCCCCCTCCCAGCCCCCCTCCCTACATACAAGCATGCAAATGTAGGTGCCCTCCTTCCTTTCATTCCCCCCTCCCCCACACACACACGCAGAAACACACACACCTTTGTTACACGCACACACACACACACACCTCTGCCACGTGACTTGGCTCCAGGCTTGACGATCCAGACATTGTGGATGCCATCCATGTCAAATTGGACACACTTGGTCCTCAAGCGGTTAACTAGACTCTCCACCTGACCCAGCAATGTCTGTGACACTGACACAATCACCCCGTCCTCACTGCAACCAGTATCAATGCTTCAATTAACATAGCACACTTGAACATCATCAGCCACATTCATTATACTCATTATTATGGTACTTTTTATCAGTATTTGTGTGTTTATATGTTTCCATACTACCAGCTGGTTGGCTGTCTGTTGGTGAAAGGATCTTTAATATACACAATGATCTTACAGTCTTCAATGCACACAAAGCTACACGGATGAATCTGTGAAAGCACTGGCTCAGAAAAACTGAAAGTCTCTTACTCTGCTGCGACTGAGAGCTAACCCAGCACTGCCTGCCCTCACACTGCATTTCAGTGCAGTGCTTGTGCCCGACTATTAGGCCACAACCCCTGTTCTGACAGCCAGAATCTGAACACATGCAGTCTACGCTGATGATCCTAACACTGTGGGAAGCAGACACAGTTACACTGCAAGAGCATGCCCATGGTGTGATCGGTGTAAGGAAACCCTAGAATAGCACTTGATCACTGATTTAACAGACATACTCACTGGACAAGCTGGTAGTACCATGTGATCAGGTCATCCCACTGGCCATCAGTCATTGGGCTCTGTCAAAAAATTCAACAATGCACAGATTTAAGAATACTAACAGCTGTTCTGATTCGTAAGCACACTTACACCAACAACTGAATGCAAGACTTAAATTGTTCTAAGTCTGTTGGCAAAAAAAGAAAGAAAAAAAAAGAAGAAGAAAAAGAAAAAGAGTGCCAGCATTTAAGTGTTTCACTTGCCAAAATGTTCTTAAAATCCATTTGACTTTTGGCAGAATAAATGCAAGAAAACTTACAAATGTTACTGTGCAACTTAAGACATCTGAAGGTTCATCACTTCTGTGTGTGTGTGTGTGTGTGTGTGTGTGTGTGTGTGTGTGTGTGTGTGTGTGTGTGTGTGTGATTCTGGGCTGTCACTGTACATCCAGGCTTTTTTTTCTTCTCAGGACAGGAGATGTATGACAATAATAGCTACAATGACAAACTTCAGTTCCATTTTCAAATGTTAAGACAGCACTGTTGTTAAACACTACAGGTTAGCAGTTGATGAATGCGGGGAACACAATCAGAAGCATACAATGTGTCAGCCTCATTACCTCCTCCTGCCTATCGATGTCCTCATGTTCACGTTCAGACAGAAATCGTTCACACTGCACAACGGCAGTTTCCAGAATCCGTAGTGGTACCAGCACTCTCTTCTTCTTCTTCTTCTCACCTGGTTTTGTCAATCGAGGATCTATAAAACAAGGGGATGACATGTAAATTACAATCAAGAAAGGTCCTAAATATATGTCTGGTGATTAATCAAGACAATGGTTGTATTTAAACATTAATTTTTAGTGATCTATAATTAACATTTTCTGTCTCACATATTTGTTCTTTTTAGGAATTTCTCTCTTTTACTTTTAGTGTTACTGATTGACTGTTTGGCTAACTGATTCAAACTGCATTAATCTGAGTCACTGGGAATTGCAGCAATGCAAGGTCATTCAGGTAATTTGAGCAACACCCTAAAGACACAGGGTGGAATATCTTGGTGTGGGACCAGCTCATACTACATGTACTCTTTAAAGTTACAGTCCTAAGCCTTTACACCACTGCACTATTAATCACACTATTGTTGCTGAAGACTCTATCACATAAAGACAAAGAAAGGGCTATTTAGCTAAGTGATTAAACATCATGCTTCACAGTCTTTCATCCAATACATGTACCACTGTAAATAAAATGCAGACAAAGCAGCACTCACACTTCGACTGTGACTCAGATGCTTTCCCACCCCCTGACTCCTCTCCTGCCTTCTTCCCAGATTTCCCATCATTCCCTGCAGCCTCAGCAGTCCCAGGCTCACAGCTTGGTGCCTTCTCTTGCTGCTGTTGCTGCTGCTGCTCATGCTGCTGTGTACAGACACACTTGTTGCCAACATTGGAGTTGGGTCGTGACCTTGTGCAGTCTGGGTTAGTACAAACTGGTTTAGTGTTTGGAGTGTTGCTGTTAGAGTCCTTCTTGCCAGCATCGGTCAAGGGTGTTGCCTCGCTTGAAGAGACTTCCTCAGTTTCCTCCTGAGATGTGACACCATCCAGGTTCTGTTGCACGGCAAACTTGAGGATGTTCATGCAGGCTGTGATACGGTAGTCATCTGCAAACAACAAATAGATAGGTCTATATCACCACCACAGTAGTCAATAGTAATTTGCAAACATCAGAGAGCTGGATCATCACAAGAATGTTCATGCAGGCTGAAAAAGTCATCAGCTGACAACAGAGCAGGACCACTGTAATCCAAACAGGGTGCCCAAACAAGCTGCAAGACAGCAGTCATCTAAAAGAAGAGACATGCCTTACCATGGGGATGTTCCCAATTAGGCTGTGTGGTCATCTAAACACTATGGAGAGGTTGACCATTATAAGGTGTTCATACAGGCTGTGAGGTGGCAGTAATTTGCATGATGTATACATGAGGTTGTTCACACAGGCTGCAATTTGCACACACCAGAGGCTAGATCACCATCAATGTTGTATACAGGATATGAGATGGTAGTCACTGGCAACAACAGAGAGACAGGCCACTATGGGGGTGTCCATGTAGGCTGTGAGACATTCAGTCATACCAGCTCTGTGAGGTGGTACTCATAACAGGCACAACCAGCACAGACAACTGATGAGAATGATCATCATCAGGCAATGAAATTCTTTTAAAACAAATTTCAAGGCTGTGCAAATGACATCACAAGAGCATTACATGTATGTGGTGTGCACTGCAAGCATCCCTGAAGCAGAGGCTAGGGCTTCTGCATGTGCAGAAATACATTCTTACCTATGAAGGCCTGCTTCTCCTCATCATGACTGAGGCGATAGCAACGTGGGAAGAAAGTGTTGGGATCAGCGTCATCAAACCATGGAACATTCTTCATATTCACACACAGACCAACCTGTCACATATGTACAAAAACATTGGTTTAAAAATTAAAAAAAGGAATCAAACAGTAATGAACTAGTATACAACCAAAGAGATTCTGCAAAGAGAGGTGTTAAAAAGTCAACATTTCAGTTGTTAACAACTTTGTAAAGCCAATATTCCTGCTAACCTAGAAAAAACAAAAGCAACAACAACAAAAAAGCAAGATGATGTTTTGAAGCCAAACTTTGCAGTTCCTGGATTACAGGACAGCCACAAAATTGTTTAACTGGTATAATTATTAGGAACATTCATTGGTAAAGCATTTAATAAGGAGCAGACACAGTTATTACAACACGTCAGCCAGCTAGTTTTGGTACATTTTTTGACTGAGTGGACAACAGATGACAACATACTGACAATCATATTTTTCCACATGACTGACCTTAGTGGTGAAGGAGCCAGCCTTGCAGTAATGATTAACCATCTGGTCACGGCTCAGGTAACGATAGTCAATGACATCACGCTTCAGCACCCAGAAAAAGGATGGGTTGGTGTTGCGCAGCATTCGTGACTGCAAAACAAACAGGTCCATGAGTACGCATGATGGTGTATGTCAGAAGTACATTTCAGGTTGTACTCTCAATCAAAGAATTAAACCAGTACATGTAGAGTCAATGTTCTACCCTGGGTGCGCACAGCTAGATCAACTGCATGTTGCAGGTTTTTCATGCTGTCAGACCGTGTATGTACATGTGTTCATGACAGTGTGTTGCTGTTGTTGTTTGTGTCAAGTTGCAGAAAAGTGGCCAGTCACTGCTGTGCATGTGTGTATGTCTGTATGTATGTGTGTATGCACGTGCATGCATGTTGTGTGTGTACATGTACATGGGCATGCCACACGTTCTCTCTCCCTCTCTCTCATGTGTGTGTGTGTGTGTGTGTGTGTGTGTGTGTGTGTGTGTGTGTGTGTGTGTGTGTGTGTGTGTACATGCATGAGTGAAAGGTGTGTGTGTGTGTGTGTGTGTGTGCATGCGTGTGCGTGCGTGTGTGCGTTCGTTCATGCGTGCATGCATGCATGCACGCGCATATGTTATGTTGTTATTAACTTGTTTTTAGCTATAATTGTGATTTGTATAAACACTTTTTTCTTTATGTATATGTCTTACATTGAATTATGATATATTTAATTTGAATTTTATTCATTTACATGTTACATTATGGTATGTTTCAAAGCAAATTTCCTTTTACGGACAACAAAGTATTATAAACAAGATGCATAAGCCAGTAAAGCTACTTTCCACCACTGAAACTAAAGAGTGTGTTTCACTGCGCATGCATCTTTCTTTGATGGTGGGATCTTGTTATAATCTAAGATACACAGAAACACACACATAGCTATAAAAACAACAACACCCTACCACCACATATGACTGCAAAGGTGCTCTTGACCTCATCCTTATTTCAGATTAGCATTATTTGTTCTGAGGCTAGACTGTATGTTTGTTCTCTTTTGCCTGATCTTGTTATATCCAACCATGCATTTGATGTGGTTCTTAAGTTGCACACACCAGTGATATTGTGTGTGTTTGTAGTGTTTAGCTACAATTGACTGTGGAACATGCTTTATGAAAATGCAGCTCAGAATACTATACACAGCAAACTGCATTGTGTCTTTATATATATATAAGACCAAAGTAACTGCATTGTATATATCTAAAACACCGAAGTATAGGCAAATATGTTCTGTTTTTCATTGAATACTCATATTTATCTCTGTATTACTAACTGTTTACACACACAAATAAAAAACAAAAGAGTAAAAAGAAAGGGATCTTTGTAGTCACATGCACCTCCACCCCCATGTAATTTGTGGCTACAAAACATGGTCAGGTGAGACTTGTGTCCTGTAATATCACATCAAGAATGTCCTGATCCTGTGACTCTTCCCTGCTGTTGTGTTGTCATGAAGACTCATAAAGACTGTGTCAAGATCAAATGAATGAATAAAGCAAACTCTGTGCAATAATCAAAATAATTACAGATAATGCAAGAAATAAATGCAAACAGACAAAAAGAGCGACAGTCATTTCACAGTTCAGCCAAATATCTTGAAATAGTGGGGGTAAAAAAACACTTTTTCTTTTTTTCTTTTTCTTTTTTTGAATGTTTTTTTTTCTCCTTTTGTTTTTTGTCTGAGGAATGGCTGTGAATTCAGTTCTGCTCAAAGTATTTAGCAGAACAAGCCCAGAATGCCAGAGACACTTATGTGCAGAAGAACAGAAACAATCCACAGTTCTTACCATAGCTCTAATATACTTCTCTTTCTTCTGAAGAGGCTTTGCACAAGATAAAACAGCATTAAATAGTCAGGGTTAATCTTTATGACTGTTCTAAAACATGAACATATTTCAGAAAGAGGTTGATAAAGTGATAATACAAAGAATGGTCATAACAATGGAAGGGTAGAATATTTCTTCAACTCTTCAGGGTAAGTTTTAAACTCAAAGCAGAATCTTTCATACTGTGGAACATTGATTTGAAGACCATGCACCCTATAACTAAAACAAAAGGAGACTGATAAAAGATGGGTTGTCTACATGGAAATATAAAAAGAAAGGTTCCAGAAAAAAGCACTCTTAAAGAGGGATACTTTTCTCATCTGGGTGGTGTTTCATGAAGGATTCCACTATATTATTCATGCAAAAAACCCAGATGGGCCAATTGTTCTTACTACCCTTTTCACTATAGGCCACCTCTTCAGATGGACAGTTCTTCAGAGGGATATTCCGTTATTTACCAGTCAGACCAGAATAAAAAGCAAAACTCTTGCCCCTTTTTGCTTAACCTGGGACAGAACCACAGCTCTCGCCTTTGCTCAAACCTAGTAAATACTTCTAACATAGACATAAACACACAAAATTTGACAATATTTGCATGTAATCCTGGAAGCAGTTCCAAACAGAAGAAAATCTGCAAAACATACCATAATTCCATAAACACCATCATCTTCCTCCCATGGTGGAATTTTTGGCTGGTCATCTGAAAGCAAGAATCATCAGCATCTGATTTTGTATCGATTCGTGCATTTGTCAACTTATTTATTAATAATTTGTTTGCTTGGTCAGCCAGTCATTTGCTTTTTCACTCATTCCTCCCATTCCTCCATACAACCTGTTTGCCATCTGTTTCTTTTCTCATCATCCCATTCCTTCACACAACCTATCACCAGTTTTTATACTCATCATCCCATTCCTTCACACACCCTATCACCAGTTTTTCCACTCATCAACCCATTCCTTCACCCAACCTATCACCAGTTTTTTCCACTCATCATCCCATTCCTTCACCCAACCTATCACCAGTTTTTCCACTCATCATCCCATTCCTTCACCCAACCTATCACCAGTTTTTCCATTCATCATCCCATTCCTTCACCCAACCTATCACCAGTTTTTCCACTCATCATCCCATTCCTTCACCCAACCTATCACCAGTTTTTTCCCTCATCACCCTATTCCTTCACCCAACCTGTCCACCACCAATTTGTTCACTCATTCACAACATTTCTCCAATCAGCCTGTCCATTCTTTCCACCATTCACTCACCTCAGGCACTGTTATTAAAACTGTCACTGATAAATCTGATCACATATATACATGCAAAACAAAAACATTTAACTGACACTGAGGTACTTGGACAAACACATTCTGTTGTGAATTTGTAAGAAGCAATGCCCAGGAAAATACTCACTGTCATCATCATCTGTATCACCACCATCATCGTCATCATCATCATCATCATCGTCATCATCATCATCATCATCTGATGTTGTCTTTCTGCGTTTTGTCCTAGGTGTTTTCTTTGGTGGTGTAGGAATCTTGTAGAACTTTTCCACCCAACCCCTGCGCCGCAGGCTGTGTCGTATACTGGAGTAACCCCCTTGTATGGTGAACACCTTGCGATACTGAAACAGCACAAAAAGGTACTGTCCTGGTACAACTTGCTGTGCTTTTAGAACTCATGGTATTCCTGACACAAAGCTTCTTTTTTGTTGCTGTATGAACCAACCCTCTCACTATCTGGCTGATATGCATTTACTGTCAGATCGATCGAGACCATACTTACTTATTTGATCACAGAGTGATCAGCTCACCCAGTCTCTCACTACCCACTGAATCATCTAGCCTATGCCACCTCTGGCATCTACTTTTGTTAGCTTGCACTCACAGCTACCCACTGAATCATCTAGCCTACGCCACCTCTGTCATCTACTTTGTTAGCTTGCACTCACAGCTACCCACTGAATCATCTAGCCTACACCACCTGTCTGTCATCTACTTTTGTTAGCTTGCACTCACAGCTACCCATTGAATCATCAAGCCTACACTACATATGTCTATCATCTACCTTTGTTAGCTTGCACTCACAGATATCCACTGAATCATCATGCCTACACCACATGTCTGTCATCTACTTTTGTTAGCTTGCACTCACAGATACCCACTGAATCATCCACTGAATACCCACTGGCTTAATCATGTGGTGAATATGTGCTAACTGGGTGAACAGTAGTTTCACTTATTTGGGTGAGCTGTGGACTGTTTGGGTGAATTGGCTGGTCTGGGTGAGCTGACTGGTCTAGGTGAGCTGACAGGTTTGGGTAAGTTGTGGTTTGGGAACAGTAAGTTGTGGCTTGTGTGGTTGAGCTGCAGATGGTTTGGGCAAGTTGTGGCATTAACTGCAGGATGAAGTGCACTTGGTTTAGCTATTTTGACTGGGTGAACTATGGTTTGTTTGGATAGGCTGTTGCTTGGCAGTGGAATGTTTAGGTGAGTTGTGATTTGTTAGGGTTAGCCAAGGATTGTTAGGGTGAGCTGTGCGCTAGACAAAATGTGGTTTGGCTTACCTGTCTTGTCTGAGTTAGCTTGCACTCACAGCTACCCATTGAATCATCAAGCCTACACTACATATGTCTATCATCTACCTTTGTTAGCTTGCACTCACAGATACCCACTGAATCATCAAGCCTACACCACCTGTCACCTACTTTTTTTAGCTTGCACTCACAGCTACCCACTGAATCATCTAGTCTACACCATGTCTGTCATCTACTTATTGTTTGCTTGTACTCACAGCTAGCCATTGAAAGTATAAAATAAATTTAAACAAATGTGAAATGCTTTGATACTCTGTAGTTTCCAGAAATACAGTTATCACCAAGGAGGGTCAAAATGAGGCAGTACTTTGTGGCCACAGCTAGGTTTCCCTAGCAAGTTAAGCACAGCATCTTGTTCTTTTTCTCTTTTATACTAACTATAATGTGTGTGTTTTTATCTACTTTTATTCACCCTGTTTTTCTCAACACTTTTATTCACCCTGTCTTTTTCCCTAACCACTTTAATTCAGAGAGAGAGAGAGAGAGAGAGAGAGAGAGAGAGAGAGAGAGAGAGAGAGAGAGAGAGAGAGAGAGAGAGACAGAGCAGAAAGAGAGAGAGAGAGAGAGAAGAAGAGAGAGAGAGAGAGAGAGAGAGAGAGAGAGAGAGAGAGAGAGAGAGAGAGACAGAGACAGAGAGACAGACAGACAGACAGACAGACAGACAGACAGACAGACAGACAGACAGACAGACAGACAGAGAGACAGAAAAGAGAGAGTCCCAATATATGGCATGAACACAGCTTTCTGACTGATGCTATTGGGGCTACCCTGACAAACTGAAGGCTGATTACCCTATCTATCCACTGACTGAGCAAGTTACCCACAGCTAGTTGTTCAATCCTGAGACTCACCTTGATAGCTTTCTCCACCATTTCCTTGGCCATCCGCAGCCGCTCTCCATCATTAAATGTTGACAGTTTGCGATTCAGTTTGGGTCGCCCCAGTGTTGGCATCGTCTTGCTGCGAGTCAGAGACTCTGCCAGCTCATTTTCTGTTGACATGAAAAGGCACAATATTCCACTACAGATGAGGCTTTGGTTGAAAGAAAGCATGAAAACTGATGTTGATGCTAAGATACTCTAATTGAACAGTATAGTGAAGTCTGACGGTACTTTTATTTCTCCTCCTCTGCCTCCTTTTTCAGCTCCTTCAAACTGTTCATAAATGTGCTGTCTTCAGAACAATGGTCACATCTAGAGAGTGTTATGTCATTTGATGTTATCTGTTACTGTTGCTGGTAAACATTATAAAAACAAAATAATGCATGCACCAGAGCTGACTGATGGGTGGAAACAAAAGAGCCAATATAAGATTGTGAAATCAACAACAAATACTGGCAGTGCCTATCCCAAAACACACCAGCCTTTAATTAACAGCTTCACAATTCATATAATATCCTCCATTTAAATTCAACAGTAGGGATGTAACAGACATATATGATTTATATTTCATACTAAAACAAGGAAAAGCAAATGGAAAACACACAATAATGACTGTTGTTTTGACTTAATCATTTCAAAATGAAAACACGAAAATTTGACACTAACAATTACAAAACAAACATCAACAACAATAATAAAAGCAAATTTGTTTTTGCTGTGATTATACTTAATTGCATTAATATGAATGACAGCTAAAAGCAATTCACACTAAATTTAACTGCATTAGTATGAATGTCAGCTGAAAGCAATTCACACTATAATTCTTTTAAATCACAAACAAGAACATATGTATGAGCAAAGCAATGCTTAAAATATTACGAAGACAGCTCATGCAAGCCTCAACCACAGGACTGCACCCCTGCATGATCATTGATCTTTGGTCCTTTAGATATTAAATGCCACTCCCTCTCTACCTCATATCAGTATTTGCAGCTGTTACAGGCTGCGACCCTGTTGTGGTGCAGCTGGAAGCAACATGTGCACATTTATTACTAGTAAATGACCATGGACTGTCCCACAGAACACCTCTGAGTTGACCACGAGGGTGGCATCATCACACCAAATGCATTGACCTTCCTCAGATAGGCTATATAACCTGATTTCCACAGAGCATTAAATTTGAAGAATTGTTAAGCCCTTTGCAGGTCTTATGGAAGCATTATGACCTAATTGCATCTGTGGGTAAAGTTCTGGCCCTCACCATCTGAGCAAGACCACAACTGTTGTTGTCATTTCACCGTAGTTACTGCTTTTGTTATTTCACTCTATTTTGACATTAGATGAAAAGTAATATATTTTGACCAGGACTAACAGATTCAGAAAATTGCCTTCAGTCCAAAAAACAGCTTACAAAACAGCCTGCTAACAATTCTAATTAAAAGCCTGCCTAAAAAAACACAATCCAGGAAAATGCCCACAACTATACCAGTGAAACTGTTTCTGGATTATCACAACAGATCAAAGGTGATTAATTTGTTTGATTATGTAGTTAAGGCTTATAAAAAATCTCTGCAACAGCTGAAAGTCAAAACACTCCAGTAAAAGTGACAATGGAAACTAAATAAAAGACTAAGTACATTAGTGACTGCCATGCTTTCATTATTGGCAAGGAACACTTGAGCTCAAGGCAAGAATGACAAAAGCACAGTTTACATTACAAAAAAACAACAACAACAAAACACACAGGCAAAATGGCGAAGCAGGCAGGTTATACACCACATTAAATGACTGTAACAAAACCACCAAGGCCAGAAAAGTCAGTCCACATGTGGTTCAGACTGCATAAATAATGACTGCTACAAACAAAACTCTAAAAAAGCCACCTGACTTAAAAACAACTGAAGCTAAGCACCAAGAGTGAACAAGACAGACACAGCAAAACTACTGCTGGGATAACTATACCATATATAAAGAATGGAAGAAAGATCTGTATACACAAAATGCTCCACAATAGTGCACATTATTTACTTATTTGAGTGTTTTACAGATATTAAACATTTTTATTAAGAGGGAAACATTTAAAAAAGATTTGTGTGTGTGTGACTAAACAGGTCTCTCTCATCACTGGTTGCACTGGGGATATGCCAAGTTCTGTTTCATACAGAATTATTTGTAATGGGGGGGGGGGGGGGGGGGGAGAAAATTAGCATTCCAGTGACCACCATTGCAGTCAACATTTTGACTATACGTATCACATAGTTAAAACATCTTTCACAGGCCAGCTTCAGCTAGTTGGATAACTATGTAAATAACTATTTCATTCTCAACTAAATTTAATGCAGTTTCCATGATCTTGCAAAGTCGTAATTGTTTTATTGCAGTCAGTTCTTAGTACTTTGGTGAGAGGTATAAAAACATGCCCCCCAACCCCCCCCCCCCCACCCCAGCAGAAAAACAACAGATATGTGGCTACCAGCATTTCCAGGGTCAACTTTATGTGCATGCAAATACATCCACATTTTGAAAAACACTGTATAACAGTGTACCCAGAATCATAACAGAGACCCTTTCAGCTACACTAAGCCCATACACTAAGCTCAGTACATTTACAAGGTACACAAAACTGGTGAGAATTAGAAAGGAAATGGTAGTGCCATACAAATTGCAAGGTGTATATATGCCTGTGAATGAACAACCTTTGTCTACCCCACTCAGGGAAACAAGTTTACGCTTTGGCACGGCATCCGCTGACTCAGAAAGCGGAGGTCGCCGTTTCTTCCTCTTTGGCTTGATCAGCACCAAATTACAGACTCTGGCAGCATAGGGGCCTGAAAGAAAGGGGTGTTTCCCATGCCTGTCAGTTCCCATGGCAACAGCTCCAAATGATTTCAAACTTAGAAGGGATTGTTCACACTGCAGATTTGTTCCATATGGCAACAGCTCCACAGCACTGGACTAATAGAGTCAGGTGTGGCTTAATCATGTGGTGAATATGTGCTAACTGGGTGAACAGTAGTTTCACTTATTTGGGTGAGCTGTGGACTGTTTGGGTGAATTGGCTGGTCTGGGTGAGCTGACTGGTCTAGGTGAGCTGACAGGTTTGGGTAAGTTGTGGTTTGGGAACAGTAAGTTGTGGCTTGTGTGGTTGAGCTGCAGATGGTTTGGGCAAGTTGTGGCATTAACTGCAGGATGAAGTGCACTTGGTTTAGCTATTTTGTCTGGGTGAACTATGGTTTGTTTGGATAGGCTGTTGCTTGGCAGTGGAATGTTTAGGTGAGTTGTGATTTGTTAGGGTTAGCCAAGGATTGTTAGGGTGAGCTGTGCGCTAGACAAAATGTGGTTTGGCTTACCTGTCTTGTCTGAGTGATCTGTATGTTGCCCGGGTGAGCTGTAATTTGTAAGCCATGGTTTGTCTGGGTGAGCTGTAATTTGCTTGGGTGAGCTGTGGTTTGTCTGGGTAAGCTAAGGATTTTTCCAGATCAACTAAGGTCTCTGCCTTGAACAAGCTTTTACATATATATGCTAACTGACTGAAGTGTGGCTTGGTTTATTGGTCTTGTTTGTGTGAACTATGGTTTGTTTGGGTTAACTATGGTTTGTCTAGGTGAGCTGTGGTTTGCTTGAGTTCAGCTGATTTGTTTGGGTGAGATGTGGTTTATAAAGGTGAGGTGTGGTTTCATGGCTTTATGGAATTGTGTTTTGCTCAAGTGTATAAGGGCTGACTTGGGTGAACAGTGGCTTGATTTGGTGAGTTGCAGATTCTTTAGGTGAGCTGTGCTTTATTCCTAGGGCAAGAAGCTGCTATAGTTTGTAGCAGGTGAGCTGGTTTGGTTGGGTGAAAGTCCACATGTGCTACACTCTCTCTTTCAAAAGTTTCCCTAACTTAATATAATCTGTTCTTGAGTTTGATAGCACTGGACCTAGTGTGCCATGCTGAATAAGAACAGACTCTACACATACAGTATAGAGCAGCACAAGGCGAAATCACCAAGACAACCTCTAACTCTGGCAGACTTAGAATAAACAGATCCAAAGTGTTGCCAGCAAATCCATCTAGACCATTAATAGCACCCTGTCTAGCATGAAATACATTCAATACATCATTCCAGTATGATCAATGTCAATACACCAAAGCAGGCTTGGAAGCTTTGCTCAACCTGAACAAGACTGACAGAAAGAGGGCCTAACACTTGTCCTGTATACAATACACTCTCAAACCATTAACTAATAATTATTACACACAGCCACCGGTGCCCAAAACATGCTTCTATCTGTTGCTGAAAACAAACTGTGTAAATGCAGTATAGTTCCGAAGTTGTATTGATAGCATAATCTTACAACAGTTCAATCTAGAAACCACCACCTCCCCTGCCCTGGCCCGTTTACATAATTTTTTAATGCATACTGAAATCATCTCTTTGCAATGATTTGTTTTCAAATCAATGGAGCATACATTTCTTGTTTTTAAAGTGTTATGGACATGTGCTTAGAAAACAAAGTTTATACATTAATACATAATTATTTGCAGGTGTGCATGCATACACTTACAAAATGATGAAATAATTCTCCTTTTTTGCGAAATGTATGTCAGCTACAAAATACATTATATTTTTTAATGTCTTCATTTCTTTCCAAGGAAAAATGCAAACTAATTTTGAAAACTAGCCACATCAACATTATCTTTACAAATCTGTTCAAACTCTGAGCCTAGCCACTTTTGCTGGGTCTAGGGGCTTGTCTACTAAGCCACCTAAAGTATCATGCAGCCTCTACAGTTATCCCACAGTTCTACTGACCAGTGAGCAATCGCTGCAGCCCTGAGGCAGGGGAAGAGTCCCCCTCACACGCCTTACCCCCCAGGGACTGGGCACCATCCCCCATTGTATCACTGGTGAAGACTAGCTGACTGGAATCGTCCACTGTGTTGATGTCTCCATTGATGGCATCAGAATGGAGTGCATTGTTGTTTATGTCTTCTGGCTGTGGACAAGGCACATCAGCACTTATTTTGGGTGTCATGTCAACATCAGTGGAATGTAATCTGTTCTATCACCTTTTACACAAAACCTGGGGTGAATGATGCTCAGCCTAAAGAAAGAATCCTCTGAAGACAAACTGCCTAAATGAAATTCTGCCTAACAGGGACCCCAAGTAAAAACACAATTAGGTGGTCCAATAATTGTAAAGAAAATGCGCAAAATTTCACATCAAATTATGTTGCAGCATTCTGCTGACTACAGAGGTGTTCTGATGTCCTTAGTACCCAAAATTGTGTGCATCAGCATGTCAGTGCCAAAATGTCAGCAGTAAAATTGGTAAAACAGATTTAATTTTCTTACAAGGGGAAGGGTACAGAAATATAAAACAGACATAACCAAAGGTTTTAATACATTCAGAAGGTTTCCAGACCCATTTCTTGTTGACATGCTTTTCCCCTTTAGGAGAATTTCTGATATAGAGAAGTAATCCTGATGGTCCCAACCACCTGATCAGAAGTGGGTAAGGTGGTGATGAAGTAGGGGGCTACTGGATTTCTTTCCAGTTCTGAGTCCTGATGGCCAAGTGGGCCTAGTCAGAGAAAACTAGACCAAAGGGTGACCTTTTTGGCATGTCACCAACACATCCCTGACAGGGGGATCAGGTATAGCCCTGCTCTCCCATTCCTCAGCCAATGCCAAGGTTTAAAATTAACTGAGCTGAGGCAGGATGGTGACCCCAGTGTTACATTATGTGTCATGGCCAGCTGGATAGATAGAACAGTCTTCTGTATGTCCAGTCATCCATTTCTGTCATATTATTATCAGGGAGAAGAAAAAAAGTCATAACACCACAGAGACAATCCTCTTTCACAGTTCATTAAATATTTTACACATGCAGAACATATATCTACCTAACAAATTAAACACACATTCCAACAAGGTAGTCCCTTCAGTGTTGCCTGTGTATACAATAGCACATAAAGCTAGGAGATGCTGGTATTGTCAAACCTTCTGTCTAACTTTTCAATACCAGGTTAAAACAAATTTTTAAACACATTTACAAATATCAAGACACTAAAAAAATAAAAATCACATTTATCATAGTTAACATCACTGACATATGGTACTTAAAACATGAACAAAAACAAAACAAAGGACCACACCAAAAACCATCTTTTAGAAAAAGAAAACTCAAAGAAATTTCAGAAGAGTATCTGCAGCATATTGGGTGGTTCAGGCGCAGTTGTTAACTCCCCTGACTTTTGCACGGCATCGCTTAAGTCCCTTGGCTGCTCTCACTTCCGGTGCATACTTTCTTCACAATGGAAGGCGGTGACAGTGACTTTGCAAATTTTACACTGCCAAATTTAAAGGCATTTTTAGAGGCCCCTAGTCAGAATGTGTCTGGCAACAAGCAATAAGACTTTTTTCCACCCTCCATCCCCTTTCCCCAGTAATTTTTGCAACTGCAACAGTGGTGGCGTTTGTACTGCTTTGCAATTCTAGGTTCAACTTCCATTGTTATACACAGCATGAAGCAACGCCTCCTCAGAAACCGGCCCAGAAGTGACACTGCAACCTCTCGGGACCTCTTGTACAAAAGATTACAAAGGGCATTCACTCATGCAAACCAGCTTCACTGAACAGCCTAATTGCACAGAAAGGCAGAAAAATAGAATCAAATGACAGCCCTGAGATTTACAACAGTGGAAAGACATGAGACATCCCTTGTCTCCCTTTGGGGGACCAGCCTGAGAAATGTTCTAACACTGATGATTAGATAGAGTCACAGTTGTCATGTGAGTCAAAAACAATAATGATTACTTCTAGATGACGGACCTCTTTGCCATCGCGACGGCGAAGGGCAGGTGTCAAGTGTGTGGGGAATCGCAACTGTTGACTTGACTGCTCCAACTGCACACACAACAGAGACAATAAAAGAAATAAAAAATATAACCCAGCCATTGAGCTATGTTTATACTCTTTTCAAACAGACATACACATGTACACACACACATACACACATGCACACACACACACACACGCACACACACACACACACACACACACACACACACACACACACACACACACACACAGTGAGAGAGACAGACAGAGATAGACAAATAAACTGTGATGGCAGTCCTGTTCTATATGAACACCAGTCTATCTTTTATGACAGTTTCAATAATAATCTGTTTTGTGCAATCCTCACAGTCATGAACTCTTAACAATGACACTCTTTCAAAAGGACATGCTGTAAAATGATATTTATTTTCAATGTGCAGATTGCTACCAAGACCAGTTCCATGACACATAACAAGTCTCACTAACCAAACACCAGCATTGTCAATGTAAATGCATAACACCTCAGTTGATTTCTTCTCATACAAAATGTACACTGCATTCACTGCCAAAAAACAAGTAACCTGCAGTGAGACAGAAAGAGGAGAGAGACAGAGAAAAAAGTCACATCAAAAAGAGACAGTGTTATAAGGCCTGTCTGAAAGGAGCCATGCATACTGTGGCTGTCCGCTGATCAAACTGTGAGCAGCAATTAAGTTTCCACACAAACTTTATGCCTCGGAGAATTCCTCATTTAATAGGTTCTCTGAGGTGTAAAGTGTGTTGGATATCAAAACACAAAGCAAGAGCAATACCTGATCAGGGTCAACCTCCCAGTCATTGAACACGTCACAGCATTAACAACCATACAGGATCCTTTCATTCACCGGGAACACACTTCTAGTCTTCGCACTTAGCCCTGCATGCCATCCACAAGCTGACACCCAGGGAGAGCTACACACACCAGCAGTTCAGGAAACGAACATTAAAGGATATGTACCCTGGCACACAGCCAACCAGATCATGCAAGGATAATCAATCAGGCCTGATCCCCTGTTGGACAGGTTCAGTGCTGTTCTGCATGGGAAACAAAATGTCTAAGAGCTGCTAAGTGGTGTGAGTGCCTGGAGGGGTAATCCTCACAGTGAACTGAGGTCTTAGTCCTGCTCCAATCACACTCTTCAAATAATGTGCTTGTATTTGTTGAGTTGAGTTTCCTTTGAAAACACTCAGTAACCTCATTTAGCTGTGCATGATAAATACACAACAAATGTAGTGGTGGTGGTGGTGGTGGTGGTGGTGGTGGTGCGTGCGTGTGTGCGTGTGTGTGTGCACATGCTTGCATGTGTTTCTCAGTGCATGTGCATAAATTTCAAAACAAAATCCTGATGTTATAAAAATAATAGTGGAAATTTCTAGAGCTTCTACCCTGCAGCTCCAAGTGCTAAACAATACAAACATAATAGAAAACACATAATGTATATATTGAGATAGAAACTGTCATCAATTCAACAAACAGCTAACACATAATGTACACATCAACGTGGGTTCAGACGTAGCTCTCTCTCTCTCTCTCTCTCTCTCTCTCTCTCTCTCTCTCTCTCTCTTCCACACACACACACACACACACACACATTGCACAGGGTGATAGGGGTGAGGTAGTGTTACTTTATTTGAACTGGAGGAGAAATGGCTCAAGTTTGTTCTTGGGGAGATTGTTCAAGATGTGGGGACTGAAGTGTGAGAAAGAACAAAGGCCATGGGTTTTGCAGTTTAAGTGAGTATGGGTGTGTCTGATGATGAGAGCAGGATGGGGCTGTAAAGGTAACGTAGTTCAGAAAGATAGGTGGTTCAGGTTTTAATTAAACATCTGATCTCTTCTACATGCTGAATAAAACATCTTTTGAGAAGACAAGTTCCTGTAATCTTTCTGTAATGTTTGCAACATGAAGGTCAAAGCATGCTGAGGTATGAATCTCCCTGATGCTTGACACTGAATGTGCACATCTAGTTGCATAATCCATCTTTTCAGTCTGTCTTCTATATCTACATTACACAGCAGAATAATGCACCACAGAAACTTGATCTGACATTGTGAGATTGCACAAAGCAATGGGCCCAGACTGGACCACAACCACTTAAAGAATGCTTGTTTTTACTCCAGCTCTTTGACCAAAGATCTGGAGTTCAACCAAAATTTCAATTTTGTATTTTATTTTACACATCCCCTCCACCTTCTCCCTGCATCCCAAACAGAGCACAGTACAAAATGGAAGTTTTTTTGATCCCCCAAAAATGGATTTTGGGTAGAGATCTATCCTGTCAAAAGCTGTGGAATACTGGTTTAGAATGTGAATGAAACAAGCAAAAAAAAAGTCATGGTTACAACACAAACTGTGTCTTCCCTCACAAAGTGTGTGTGTGTGTGTGTGTGTGTGTGTGAGAGAAGAGAGAGAGGGGGGGGGGGGGGGGGGCAGAGCAGAGACAGAGACAGAGACATACAGACAGTGAGACAGTGGTACAGGAATAAAAAGTCCAAGACAGACAAAGCTGAGACACAGAGAGAGAGGCTAGTATGCAAGTTGCCACAAAGAAATACAGGTTTACACCGCAAAAGATATGCAGGTATTTCTGAAAATAATGCCATTAATGGCCTCAAATCTTTCATTGATCTTGGACAATGAGTGTTCAGCAACTATGGTTCAAAGTAAACCATGGCTGGTTATCCACAACATGCTGTCCATGTCTGTGCAAGACCTTGTGTTTGCATTTATACATAATTATGTATGCAGATAGTGGCCTTGCACAGAGACAGCCAGTGGGTAGCAGTGCCCTGCACATATTGTGCGCAAGTTTTGTCACTGACTGGTAATGTTCACTGACATGAATGAGCAATGCCAGATCAAATGCTGGGCAAGCAAAACATTTTCTACATGAATTTCTACCCAACAATGATTTCTTGTAAGCTGACACAGTAAGCATTCTCATTTCTAAACTAGCTTAATTGCTGTTATTAAGTAAGTTAATCAAGCAAAACAGATAAGCTTTCATCTCATTTCAAAACAGGCAACTGATTCAGACAGTGATAAGGTGAACATGCTCCTACTGAACAATCTTATGAAGTCTATCAGTAGGGAATATTGTGTGTGTATTGTGTAAGTAGTTCTTGGTGAATTTCTGTTATTCAGGACAGAGCATCAAATAGAAACTTGTCTCCCTAGCTTGTGAAATACCTCCTGAGAAATGTGTTTACCTTCAGTTACTTTTTAAATGAGAAGTGTCTAAATCAAACTGATAAGACTGTGTGACATGTATAATGGTAACCAAATGACTAACTGACTAACTAATCATCAACGAGCAACTTAGGAAGTTAATTGCAGCTGGAACACAGACCATTTTAAAAAGCATTTACTTTTTGGGAGTCATGCTGAAAGGGTCACAAATCTATTTGAAACCACTGATGATGTTTAAGCCACCCTTCAGTGAGCGCTCAGGGTGTTGATGAGTGCATGATAAATGTACATTATTATTATTATAAAGCAAGAAGACCCTCACCCCCCCCCCCCTCCACACACACACACACACTCTCTCAGCTCACACAAAACCTCTTCTGATCAGTAGATTCATCAAGATCAAGGCAACCAAAACAAGCGTTAATTCAATATTGCATTAAAACTGATCTCTTCCAGGCATAAATTCATATCAGTTAGTTCTTTATTTCTGCTAGTGCTGTTGCTGATCAATGGTAACTCAATTCTCCTCTCTCCTGCATCTGATATCAAGTGAACAAATTCATCATTTTGTGGACTACACATGTTACTGTTGGGAGTGTGCATGAAAAATAAAAATAAAACAAAAATTACAACTTGAAAATTACAACTAAGAAAAAAAAAAGAAAAAAAGAAAAAAAGAAGAAGCAAGAAACAGAAAAAAGAAAAGAAAAAGAGTGCAAGGTTGGGGGTGGAGGCAGGGGAGTTTTGACTTTTATACGTATATATCTGGATATCAGGACTGAAAGGGAGCTGTCTCAGTTGAGTGTATGTAGTGCTCAGAAAGCATGAAAACATCCTGTACTGTCAGTTCGCCAATAGGGTATAGGATAAGAAGTCAATTAGATGGGTGCATACTCATGCAGTTTTGCAAAAGATAGTGAGATAGTAAATGCATGTGCAAATAACAATCCTCATTCAAATAATAATATTTAAAATATTAGCAGTCATTTTTATAGCACAATATTTCACTGAACACACCATGATTTACAAGATCATGCCCAATACACAAATAAACCCATTAAACAAACAAGTCTGCATGTATAATTATTTAAAATTTGTAGGCAAATCAATAATTTCAATATGAGAGAACTAGAGGTGCATAGTGTGCATGTCTTGAGGTACACTTGCATTGCAACAAAGGTCTTGTCCATCCTGTGCTCTAGTACATCATCCACTGTGTGGGACCCCTATCAACACCACCTCATCAACACCCTAAAAACAGTCCAATGCTGCTCTGCCAGGAGGATCTTCAAGGACTTCAGCCCCATTACAAGTGCAACTGATCTCCCAAAATTTGGAATCTCCCACTTGGACCTCCCACCCTCAGGAAAAAAGACAGACCAACAAGCCACCCACATATATGTGCCAATGACAAAAGGCGATGTACAAAAAAGCCAAAAGTGTCTTCTTTTTATTTGTGAGGAAAGGAAAACCTTTCACTTGGTGAAAGCTTAACTTTTTTTAATTTTTATCTTTGTGGAATAGTAAGTGAAAAGACAGCTGTTGAAGTGGTGTTCAAGTTGTGCACCAGGAGGGCAACTTTTGGCTGCTATTCTGGACACTTCATCTTGCGTAATTAAATAAGTTCAGTGTAAGTGCTTGTAACTGATCCCATACTGGGGATCCCATACTGATAATGGCTCTCATACCAACGCAAATCTATAATGGCACATGATAATCTATACACACTGTGGAGTATTCCTGTTCTTAAGTAGCTAGACAGACAGTTAAGAAGAAGAAGAAGAGTGAGAGAGACAGATATTAAATAACTGAAAACTGAAACTTACAAGTCGTCTCTGCTTTTCAAGATGCATTTGCTGACGTGACATAAAGTCTGTGCCAAGGCTCTCTGCAATCTTTGCACTGGCTGAACTCACTTTCGGCCGGAATGTGAACACATTTTCGTCCAGTTGAATTGACCGCGGAGGCAGGTACACATTCTTACTCATGGCGTTGTTGAAAGGATCCACTGTCTTCATGCCTTCCCCAGCACCTGCGCCTGTGACTGCGAGCTTGCCGCCGTTCATTTTACCAACTGCGCGGCTTATGTCCGGCGACAGGGTGGGAAGCACCGTGGACCGACTAAGCACCAACGCATGTTCGGGATCGAGAGGATCATTTGCAGAGACAGTCCTCGGCGACTGAACCTCTTCGATGCTCTTATGAGTTAAGGGCACGGAAGTGATGGGCTCAAGGGTCAGTTTTTTGCTTTTGGTTCCTTTCATGAAACGAGGGACGCCCTTCGTCTCCAAGTGCTCGGACTGTCGAAGCGCAATCCGTTTACTCGTCTTACTAATCTTCGGCGCAAATGTGAGTTCTTGGTCCACATATGGTTTACGTCTCCCCATTTCATTGTGAAAACACAAGCTGTCGGGCTATATCTGGCGGGCTGGCGCTTATCGGGGTCCCCATTTAGCCACAACAAAAGACCCTAGAACGCCTGCAATCACTGGCGTGCCCGTCGTCATGGAACCGCCATATTGTATCCGCAATCGCGTTAGAATCTCGTTGTCGGAGTGGGATTTAAAATACTTTCATTTGAAGAAAGTAATTTAATTTCTTGCCCTCACAAACAACACGTATCCACAATGGCAGACAATAACAAATAATCGTCGAAAATGTGAGTCAAATACAACTTGCCAACACTTCGGTACTCTCCGGCCGTACGGAAGTAACCGAGTAAAATCAGGTTGTTGCGAATGACAACAAACACCTCTCCGCAAACACTTGTAATCCCATCGCAAATGGTTGGGGAAGTTTGTTTCATCATTTATGTCCAGTTGCTAGAGGAAGGACAGCACCCGAATGTTTGCTTAGTGATCTGAAAACAGTGTCGGCTTCTAAGACACAACCCTGTCTGAATGACTTGTAAAATATAGATTGCTTTGATTGATTTCATCGAGTCCGTCCAACCTTTCCGTCTGAAGGTTTTATTGTCAACACGCCGGCAGTAAAGGAGAAAGAGTAGGCGACAACAAAGACGGCGGTACTTCACAATCAGCACATTTACAGAGGCTAATTAACCTTTTTGTTCTGCTGTGTACCCAGTCAGGTGAAATGCCGAAAATAGTCTTCTTCCATACCGCGAGCTGACCCACTTCAACATATTGAAGATTGATCTCGATCTTGATGGATTACGTTAGTAGCGCTCAGTTTTCATATAAACATCAACGAAAAAATGGGGAGAGCACTAGAGTGTTGTCCTTCCTCTAGCAACTGGACATTACTGTTATCTCTTGACTTTTGAGGGGCTTGTGCAGCGCAAAGATGAAGATAAAGTATTCACGAAGTAGGCAGTATATAAAATGTTGAATGCGTGTGTGTGTGGTGTGTGTGTGTGTGTGGTGTGTGTGTGTGTGTGTGTGTGTGTGTGTGTGTGTGTGTGTGTGAGTGTGTGTGCACCACTTGACCATCACACTGTAATAACGGACATTTCGCTACAGCGCCATATCTCACCGAAAAGAGTGAGCAGACCGCGTTTTACAGGATCAACAAAAAAGTATACTTAAAACCTCAAAAATAATATATAAATAGGATACTGTATTCCTCGCACCCTCTCCCCCCCCCCCCCCCCCCCCCCCCCCCCACACACACACACATACACACAAACACACACACTCAAACCATTCAAAACGCGTATTATTACCATGATCTTTACCCTGATCGTCTAGCAACTGACTCCACAATTTTTCAGTTCTTCAAAGAGCAGTATCCGCAGATGTGTCCGTACTCCATCCCCAGTGTGCAATTGCATACATCAGCATCTGTGCACACGTTAAAAATACCAAACACCGGCAGCCATACCATTGTCTGGACACACGAAAATACTACACACACTGTTAGGAATGGGTAGCGCTGCTCCTGCGGCTGCTGTGCCCTACCCAGGTAAGGGAGACCCGAATTTCCCGCTATGGACAAAGAAGTGTAACACACACACACACACACACACACACACACACACACCATTCGGACACACACACACACACACACACACACCCCACACACACACACACACCACATCACCACACACACACACACACACACACACACACACACACACACACACACACACACACACACACACACACACACACCCACACACACCACACACACACACACACACACACACAACACACACACACACACACACACACACACACACACACACACACACACACACACACACACACACACACACACACACACACACACACACACTCAAAGAAGCAAATTTTCTCTTCTTCAGCCTGGAGTAGGTAAGAATACACAGACGAAAACAAGCCAGGACAATACACGCAGCACGTTTAACGAGACCGAACAATTAAACCATAATATCACCAAAATTACGACCTGGTACGCAAAAGCTAAGGAGCCTATGAGCCATAAAATTGATATAATACGGCTTCGCATGCTTCACTCCTGTCAGGAACTCGACTTTACTTATTTCTACCTTATATCTTATGACTTCACTTTTTCCGTATCCTTTTTTAATATAAATTAAATGATGTATAATTTGAACAGTGAATCTAACTTTACTTTCTTAATATTAAAAACCATTAATTGTTTGTGTGAGTATATATATATATATGTGCCTGTGCATACATGTGTACAGGTGTGTATGTGCTACCGCAAATAATATAATCTTATAACGGTTCACCAGCTGAATGAGATAATGGAAACGTCGTAACTAAGCTCGTTTTCTCCATGAAATCTAAAATGACAGGCGAAAAGCCGTTGCACGTTCCGTCAACAGATTACGAAAACCACTGCCCTTCACACCTTTGTTTTGTAAACTGCACTGGGTGCTTGTAATTCGGCTGTTCAAAGTGATTGCTGCTGTTGGTCACAATTTGTCCCTAATAAATTATGTCAGCCAACATCCGAGGACATGAAGCTCTACTTCATCATCGTGATTGCTGCTGTGAGCCGGTTTGGCCTAGCGGTAAGGCTGGTAAGCAGAGCGGCCTCGGTTCGAATCTGCTTCGGCTCTCCTTTCTCTTCAAAAGTTGTGGTCTGTGAACACTGTCTTGTGACTTTGTCCCTCACAATTAACGAAACATTAAAATGTCTCTCATCGCTGCCCATCTTTGTACAGGGGTCATTCTGGTGGTGACAGTGTAGCGATAGGTATACTAGTAATCTCCCTTCTTCCCGCACCTCCATACCCCCTCCCTCCCCTTCTCCCCGTCCCTAATAAGCCTTATGGTTTCTGTGGCCGTTAAGACCATGTTTACTTACATATGTGATTACTGGTTCTGCTCAAATGCTACCGCTGTAAACATTTACAAATCTACAATCCTCGAACACCGTCTCCGGTCGTCATCCGTCACCCGTCTTCTCACCGCAAAGCCGCAATTTCGCCCATTAGTATAATTATGGGTCTCGCATCTCGAATGACTTGCCATATGATGTCGCATATTGTGACAGCCTTTCATCTTTCAAAAGCAGACTAAAGACACATCTTCTCTCAGCACTATGCCTGGCTGAAGTCAGATTCCTATGCTCTAGCTTTCTGCCGCTGCTGCTGTTGGCATCCATCGATGAAAATGCAGTGGGACATTTGTCGTCTGTTTGTACAAAGCTTTTAGGTTGTGTCAAGAGCATTGCTGTTTGTTTATTGGCCATCTTTTTTCATGTACATAACCGGTACGTAGGTGGTAGGTTTTGTAAAGCGCCAGAAACATGAATGCCCAGAATCAAGAAATAAAAAGTACTTACCTATCACATCAGTCAAACTCTAAAGTGCCGCCTTTCAGTTCTGACACAAATCAGGGTTCGAATTTTGTTCCAGAGTCGAGACAAGTCGAAGACGGCAAGGACATAGGTCTGCTCTATTGAAAGAGTTGATCAAGCAGCGTCGGTGTAAACAAGTGTCACCATGATGATAGTCAGCTCTCGATTCATCTATTATAGTATATCCATACTTGAAAGAAAACCGCATTGTAAATTAGATGAAGAGAAAAACATCAGGCAGTGAAAATGTTTGATTGCTGAAATCCAGACCGTGATTTTGCTTGGTGCTATTGAACGCTTGATCCAAAACTCTGAACTCTTTTAGCACCAGCACTGTATTTATGACCCGCCTTCACACTCTATCACGCACACTGATTCCATACACCTCAAAACAAAAAGTAATACTGAGCCGAGAAATATTTGTGTGTGTATGTGATACGTCCATGTTTTTGATAAACGCCGTTTAAATATTATTCTGTTTTTGTGAAGCACACGACATCGACAGACGAGCAACTACGCTTTAGTCTATAGGCTACATATCTGCCACACAATGAACGGTTTCAAAGCCGGGGGGAAGCCGAGCGATTTGACAGGGGCTACGTTTGTTAGACAAACAAACTGTGTGACGTTCGCACTCACAAGGTAGAAACTCGATCACCACGAAAACCTGCTCGGCTGGGTATTTGGTTCGAAGTAAAGGCGCCAGCAATATTTCATGTTAGGTTGTAGGATATGCATATGTGTATATATATGTGTGTGTGTGTGTGTGTGTGTGTGTGTGTGTGTGTATGTGTGTGAGAGAGAGAGAGAGAGAGAGAGAGAGAGAGAGAGAGAGAGAGAGAGAGAGAGAGAGAGAGAGAGAGAGAGAGAGAGAGATGTCTGTTTTCTTTTGCAAGAGCCTTTGGCCGTTACGTGTGCGCGTCAGTGGACTGGCAGGACAGTAGGAGCAGTGAGGGAGGGGAGGGAATTATCTTACATAACTCAGCTGTTTCAGTCTGGCACCAAAAGGCTGGCAAAGAACTGCCAATATTTGCGTTTTTCCACCCTGCAGTACGGTATAGCGAACTATGGTGTGTCAATAGCCACTTATCCACCATTTCCCTCTCTCTGGAACAGTACCGATGACTTGCGCAGGAAGCCATATAGATGACCGCCTTAAAGATACGTGAGACGGTCACTTAGTCTAACAGTAAGCGAAGCTTTAGATACTGACTTGTCACTTTCCGGCCCTGACTGCACCGTCACTGAGCTACATTACACGTACATCTGTAACTTTGCATGAGTCACTCCACGCATATAGATTATACTCACCACACATATGACAGTGCTGGTATTTATTACTCTTAAGATCTGTCTTCAGTCTTAAACCTCCCCCCGCTCCGCGCCCCCCGACCCCTCCTCCAGATGATTCACACTTACAGTAGTTCTTCACTCTTAACCGACCTTTCAGTCTTAAAGTTGCTCTTAAAAATTGCTTTCAGTTCTAGTTCTCTCAGTTACCCTTCAATCTTAAAACAGTTCTTCACACTTTAAGGCTGCACCTCCCTCTTATTTGAGTATTCACTCTCAATGCTACTCTTACTCACCGAAGACTAAATCTGCTCTTCAGACTCTTAAAGCTGTTCTCCATTTTTAAGGACGCTCTTCGCTCTTAGGCTGGTCTTCTGCCTTTAAGCTGCTCTAGATCCAGGGCTGAAAATTGTGGATATTATGCTTTGTGTTTTTTTAAAGCATCTGTCCTGTGCAATAGTTCAATGCTTTATTCCTTTTTTTGAGTGCAATTTTACCATGTACATCATAAATATGTGATGATATTTTATTAGTAAAATATATTTTAAAATAACACTTTAGTCTTCCCTGTTACACCCATAATTTGCTTTCAGTCTTTACAGTTTTGGGCGGGTGGAGGGAGGCAGTCTGCGTGTGTTGGAGTTTGTGTGTTGTGTGTGTGTGTGGGGTGGGTGGGGGGGGGGGTGATGAGTTGCTCCAGTGGGCGGGGGGGGGGGGGGGGCGTGAGGGGGTGATGAGGTGCTTCAGTTACAATATAAAGCTGTCAACCTTCAAATGATGAAATTATTTGATGTCCAAGGTACGGAAATGTTATGAAGTTCAGTGTTACTGTTTTCGTACTATGTCTTTATTTTGGTAAACCTGATGGAAAATGTTTTATAGGTTTCCACAGTTGCAGACTTTACCTTGTAAGCTAGTGAGGAGTTACTTACACATCTTCGGAAACTGCCCTTTGTCATAAATTATTAGCCTTTCTTTGATTGATCTCTACAATATTCTAAACGCCCTTGTTGGTAGCTTTTCTGGTGGGGGGGGGGGGGTGGGGGGGGGGGGGGGGGGTATCATTGGCGGGAGCTGCCACAAGTATTATTTTTGTCGCGACGAAAGTTTTGTCGCAACAAACACGTGTCGCAACAAACAAAACTTTTGTCGCGACAAGCATACAAAAATGATACTTGTGGCAGCTCCGGCCAATGATGGGGTGATTTAGTGAGAGCCTGACTAGTTGAGTTTATGGGTGAATGAGGGAGAGGGGGTCGTATTGAGCGGTGTGTGTGTGTGTGTGTGTGTGTGTGTGTGTGTGTGTGTGTGTTGTGTGTTGTGTGTGGTGTGTGTTGGTGTGTGTGTGTGTGTGTGTTGTGTGTGTGTTGTTGTGTGTGTGTGTGTGTGTGTGTGTGTGTGTGTGTGTGTGTGTGTGTGTGTGTGTGTGTGTGTGTGTGTGTGTGTGTGTGTGTGTGTGTGTGTGTGTGTGTGTGTGTGTGTGTGTGTGTGTGTGTGTGTGTGTGTGTGTGTGTGTGTGTGTGTGTGTGTGTGTGTGTGTGTGTGTGTGTGTGTGTGTGTGTGTGTGTGTGTGTGTGTGTGTGTGTGTGTGTGTGTGTGTGTGTGTGTGTGTGTTATTTTACCATACTTTGGGCAAACGAACATTTCAAGGCATGCAGAAAATTGTGAAAAGTTCACTGAGTGGTGTCTAGAGTGTAGTTTTTGTTCTTTACGAAAATGACAATGGTGACTGAGTAAGAGATAGAAGCCTACATGTATATTAGCGGTAAAAGTTTAGAATTCAACGAAATAAGAGGTGTGTTCTGATTTCTTTTTGTACTTGCGAATGAATGAAAATGCATATGTGGCGCATAAAAACGTCCACACAAAAACCTGCGTGTTTACAGCACCAGATGCACACAGTACATACATGTAGACTGTAACAAGCTAAAACTGCCAAAGACAT